>BHFT01017749.1:0-13693 GCA_004320025.1 Laticauda laticaudata | reverse complement strand
ATATTAGGTTCACCTTTTAAGTTGCATTACTGAAATAAATGAACTTTTGCATGATATTCTAATTTTTCGAGTTTCATCTATAGAAAGCAAGAAATCCAACCATTTCCTGTTTCCTCGCTAATCTAAATCTCCCGGCACTACAGAATAGCTGATTGTCGGAAAAAGGAAAAATAGCAATTTAGCAGGCTAGTTTGCTGGGTAAGGAGTGAGTGGGCAGGGAGCGTTCCTATGGGCCACATGGGCAGTGCAAGCCTTGTGTTTCTGTGCAGCCTGGATGAATTGCTTTGGGGTAATACTCTGGGGGTGAGATTTCTCTGCAGCCCACCAAAATTTTCTTGCAGCCCACTGGTTGGAGACCACTGCTCCATGGGATCTTTCTCATTTCTTTTTTTTACAAAAACTTACTTCACAACAATAACAACAAAACCTTGCAACTTAACTGTTTCTTTACATGAAAGGGAATCTCTCTGAGGGGAGATCAACACACAGGCATTCACAGGTCTCAGAATCACTTTACCTTATCACTTCTTATGAGCCTCAGGGCATCTCACATAGACACTTTGTACTGCAATAAGATTTTTTGTGTAAACCAATTTCACATACAAAAATTTCATTTAATTCTTTCTCCATGCAAACCAATCATTATAATTATTTCAGGGAGCTTTTTCACAAGTCAATGAGCTCCATTTTCTAAATAACCTTTTGTGTACTATTAGAGGGTCTCATCCTCCCTGCAGGTTTGGAAATGATTACACAGAGACACAGACAGACACATATCATACATTTCCAGACCTGTGGAGATTTTGTCCCTTCAAATTTTCCTTTATTTTTCTTTTTAAAAGGCATTTTTAAAGCAACTTTTACTGCTACAAGACGTTTTTTTTAAATTTTTATTTATATTCTTTTTTTTCCCCACAACATGTTTTTAACATGTTCCAGTGGGCTAATACAAAGCCAAATGGAGAACACAGCCCTATTCTTTTTACTAGGTTATTTGTTCCATACAGGCTACTAATATTGTTGCCCATATTTCCTAAAGGGATTTCTCACTCGGAATGGGGGTGGTCTCCGCACCCGGCACACTGGAATCCCGACTTACGTTCTTTCCTCTCCCGTCTGTTCCGTTCTGATTGGAGTCTGTGGATTTCTTCCTCTTCATCATCGGTCTCAGACAACGACTCGCTGTCCTTGTGGTGTGTGAGAGTCTTGTGGGTGCTCTCTGACTTCTTCTCCGGGGGTTGGCTTGTCTCTGCCGGTGTTTTATGCGTTGTCGCATTCATTTGATGCATTTTGGCTGCTGATTTTTTAGTGGCTTCAGCTGCAGTGGCCTCAGCGATGGCCTCAGTGACTGTAATTTTTGGCCAGGTTAGCAGTCGGCTCTGCAAGGTAAGATCTCTTAGTCTTAGGACCACGCAATCCCTCATGGCTTCATCCATGTTGAGGATCTCGCATGCTTCTCCAATGTCCCTTAGAGCCGCTATGAAATCTGTGATACTCTCACCTTCTCTCTGGTCCTGTTTGTAGAACTCATGTCTCCAAATGAGGCTGGAGATGGTCGGTGCATAATGGGCTTTCAGCATTTTTTCCAAATCCAGCCAGGCCATCTGCTTTATATCCTCAGGTTTGGCCAATGCCTTGGCCATCTTGAACATGTGGGCCCACAGTGTGTCAGGAACACGGCTCTCTTCTGGTTATCAGAGATCCCTTGTAAGTCATTGCTCTCGAGGAACATGAAGAATCTGTCGATGTACAATTCCCAGTCCTCCATCGCTGGGTTGAATGGTGTGGGTGGCGAGTTGGTGCCGGCCATTTCATCTGCTCAGTTCTCGTTGCCATGTGCTCAACTGGTCTCTTTGTCTCAGGATCCCACCTTCATTGCCATTGTTATGTTCGTGGAAAGAGAGACTTGAGATCAGCGTGACTTTCAGCTCTTTTTTTAGTTGCTAGGTTCCATCTGACTGCGGAGCCACAGCAGCCTGTTTTATAGAGGCTGCTCGCGGCCAATGCCGGCTCATTGAAATCTCCTGCCACTCAGGCGAGCCAATCATATGGCGGTAATTGTTGACCAATCACTGTCGTTTAAACACCAATCAGATTCAAGTATTTGTGGATCAATGGGAACAGGGTATTATGAGTATGCTAATATGTAACATACACTGATAAAGTAAACTAAAACTACAGCTATAGGTAATCCTCAACTTACAACAGTTCACTTAGTGACTGTTTGAACTTACAATGGCACTGAAGAAAATAACTTATGACCATTTTTCACGCTTATGACCTTTGCAGCATCCCCGTGGTCACATGATTTAAATTTGGATGCTTGACAACCGACTTAGATTTATGACAGTTGCAATATCCCGAGGTCATTTGATTATCTTTTGCAACCCCCTTCTGACAAGCAAAGTCAATGGGGAAATCAGATTTACTTAACAACCATGTTACTAATTTAGCAACTTCAGTGATTCACTTAACAAATGTGACAAGAAAAGTTGTAAAATAGGGCAAAACTCACTTAACAAATTTCTCACTTAGCAATATAAAAAATTGGGCGAAGTTGTGATCATACATTGTAGACTACAGTGTTTTTTATTATCCTCTGAATATTCCTTTGGTGACTTGAAATTTGTCTCTAGGCTCAGAGTGCTTTATTTTCAACTTCTAAGCAGACACCTGACCATTTTTTCTTCTCCATTATGAATTTTCATGATATCTGTATTTAGTTCTGGGGGTCTTCTTTATTATCTTTTTGCTAAAAGCAGTGTTTATGAGGACAAGAGAAGTGGCCTTTTCAGTGGAGGTGTCTAAAAAATAAAATAGCTTCCTTTACCTGTTTTAAAGAGGTTCTCAAAGCTCTTTTATTCTAGCAATTGTTTTAAATGTGAGTGTTTTTTCATTTTTGTTTGTTTTTATTATTTTTATGTATATGATACTTTGAATTTATGTTAATGAAGTAAAATGAAAAATAAATATTTTTAGTAGTGGCACTGGATTTATTGCTAATTTTCACAGGGTAGCATGAAAATGTAACATATGACAGAACAATAGCAGAATAGAAACCTAATGGGCTCAGATCTCAATTCAAAATAATGTAGTTAGTTTATCGATCAATCTCTCTGCAAAAGGGAAATTTAAATTCCAGGCCACCTCAACATCAAATATTTGATTTGAGGGTTCCTTGCTGTTCTCTGAGCTTGGTTATTTTCTTGGAGACATCTCATTACCCAGACTAGGTAACATCATCAAGGCTAGTTTTGACTGATTTTTCACAAATTTTCTTTCTTTACTTACCATACTAAATGCTACTTTTCTTACTTTCTAGAAAATATTCTGATGTTTGAACTCATCATATGTTCACTGTAATGTGACTGCTTCTACATTCTTTCAATAATTGGCAACAGAAAGATGCTCTTAGATTTGGTATTTAAAGAGTTAATGAAAACTCTTTCAGTCCAGCTGGATCTTTTCTCTGTGTAACTGACCCTTCTTGCCTGATCTGGTAGTGGATTGTTTACAGCCACTTTGGTAATTAACCACTATCAGCCTCATTAATGAAACATAAACCACCTCTCCTGATCATTTATAAAGCTCTTGTCAAACATTTAAACCCAGGGCAAAATCTCAGCAAAGTAGCAGCCTTTCCACAGCTACTGGAGACTGATTACTGGTGGTCGTTTTGTTGTTATTTTTTATTACAAATATTTCTTTCAAAAAATATGAAATCATATCCTAATCTATTGGTCTTGGCTAACCCTCCAAGAATCCAGCTGTAATCTATCATTTAAAATAGTAATTTAGGCAATCACATTGTCCCTTTCCCTCCCATTCCCCACCCCAGGCAAAAGACTGATGTTTCAACTTTTAACCATAAATTATTTAACTATAAAAATAAGATGAGTCCAAAGCTCACATATACTTCCTTAAAAGACTTTCCCTTCACTTTCCTTGCATCTGGGATGAAGTTTAAATGGAGATGCTAGGCTATTTGTTCTGCTCATTATTCACTCTAAGACTCTTCCTTGGGATTGAAAGACCACTGGGCTCCACATCCAAAATGTTAGTTATCAAATGCAGCCCAGTCTATATCATCAAAGAGTCAACTGGTTAACTAAACAACTAAAAATAATTTTAACAATAAATAACAATTAAATTGTAAAATAAATAGAAATGGGCCAATAAGAAAACCTCACTTACCATCTTAAAATATTTGAGAGGTTGCCAAATGGATGATGGTATAAATCTGTTCTCTGTTGCTCCATAGACTGGAATCCAAGGTAATACTACAGTTACATACAATAAAAAGACCAAGGGGGAGGGATGGAGAATCAGAAGGAATTTAGTAGCATGTTTTCTAATCAACAAATTATAGACTGATGTAGAACTTTAATTGTGACACAAGTCTATAACCAACCCAGTTGGTTATACAGATGGAGATTACATACTAGACCAATTGCCAGTACTTTATCAATTAACAACTGTAATGTGTTTTTTTAAAGAACATTTTGTTTGTTCAGACTTTCTGAGATTGCCTGAAACCTTTTAATATGAGTTCAGCAATCTCTTCTTCAATGGTACTGTTAAAATTTTGTTTTTACAAAGATGGTAGTTTTGAAGTCTGCAAAACAATGCCTTGGATAGTGACTGATAATGGCATAAAATATATTCAATATCTAATGGCTGCCAGAAAGAAGAGGGGGGTCAGACTATTTCCAAAGCACCTGAAGGCGCTGCCTGACAAGAAGGCAGGACAAGAAGCAATTGATGGAAATTAATCAAGGAGACAACCAAACTAGAACTAAGGAGAAATTTCCTGATAGTTAGAACAATTAATCAATGGAATTACTTGCCTCCAGAAGTTGTGGGTGATCCAATACTAAAGTTTGTCAAGAAGAGATTGGACAATCATTTATCTGAAATGGTATAAGGCAGTGGTTCCCAAAGTGGGTGGTACTGCCCCCTGGGGGCAGTGGGATGCCTTAGGGGGATGCTAAGAGGCATCGGGGGACATTCGAGGCGCTGGCCCTGCAGGTTCACCCATTGACTAGCACTGCTCCAAAGTCGGTGCCTTCAATGCGAAAGCAGCAGCATGTTACGTGCCGCCATGGCCGTGTTCGATGCACCGCCCCCTGCTGCCTCTTAGCGCCCCCCTGCTGGTCCCCTTGGGAACACTAAGAGGCAGCAGGGGGGCATTCGAGGTGCCAGTCCTGCAGGTTCACCCATTGACTGTAGCACCGCTCTGGAGCCTGCACCTCCAATGCGGAAGTGGTGGCATGTTATGTGCCGCCGTGGCAGCGTTCAATGCACTGTCCCCCTGCCATCTCTTAGTGTCCCTAAGGGGGCTGGCAGAGGGGTGCTAAGAGGTGGCAGGGGAGCATTCAAGGCACCAGCTGACCCTGCATGTTCACCCATTGAGGCGCTGACTCCAGAATGGTGCTACAGTCAATGAGTGAACCTGCAGGGCCAGCACCTCAAACGCCCCCCTGCCACCTCTTAGCATCCCCAAGGGGGCCAGCACAAGGGCGCTAAGAGGTGGCAAGGGGGTGGCACATCAAACGCAGCCGTGGTGGCATGTAACGTGCCATCATTTCCGCATTGGAGGCACCGGCTCCAGAGCAGTTCTAGTCAAACTGCAGGGCCAGCCGGTGCCTCAAACGCCCCCTGCCACCTCTTATCCCCCCTCTGCCGGCCCCCTTGGGGATGCTAAGAGGCGGCAGGAGGGCGTTCGAGGAGCCAGCCCTGCAGGTTCACCCACTGACTGTAGTAATGCTCCAGAACCAGTGCCTCGAATGCGGCAGCACATTGGGAAAAGCTGCTGCCACCGCTTTTCCAAAGTGCCGCTGCTGTCGCATTCTGTTTGTCTGTCAGTCTGTCCATCCATCCATCCATTCATCCAAAAGGTCTGTCTGTTTGCCTGCCTGCCTGCCTTCCTGCATACCTACCTGCCTGCCTGCCTCTCTCTCTCTCTCTCTCTCTCTCTCTCTCTCTCTCTCCATCTCCATCCATCCAAACCATCCATCCATCCAACCATCCAAACCATCCATCCATCCGTGTTCGAAGCGCCGGCCCCACAGGCACATCGGGAAAGTAGAGCAAAGCCAGTCTGAGAGGGAGAGGAAGGAGGAGAGAGAAGGAGAGAGAGAGATAGAGAGAGAGAGAAAGAGAGAGACCTGATGCATCAGATTGAATGAGGCCTAGTTTAGAACTGAGGACCTTTTCGTCATTGAAAACCCTCTTTGGCTTCTATTAAAGTTTTGTGGGACGAAACATGGTCAAGACTATCAGGAAACTCACATTTTGTTGAGGGTTTAAACAGGATCCATTGGACCAGATCTCCACCCTAAAAATTACTTTTCCCAATTTATTACACTGCCAATTCTGAAGAAGGCAAAAACAAAATGTACTGATATTACAGAACAACACAAACACACACACACCCTTCTAACCCTGCTGGAGAAAGGTGATTGGACTAGAATAGATACTCATTATCTTTCTCCTCCCTCCCTCCCTCCTTTATTTCTTTTTCTTCTATCCCTTCCTTCATTCCCCCTTTCTTTGTCCCTTTTTCTTTCTTTCCCTTTTCTCTTTATTTTCTTCCTCCTTTCTCTTTCTTTTTTCTCTCTCTTTCCCTCTCTCAGCGCTCATCCCGTTGATCAGGGGTTGCTTTTGGACCTCAGGGACCACCAAACTCATAATTTTAATCCCAGAGACACTAATATGAATTTTGACTGACGGTGGCTTTCTGGCGTTGGTGGGAGAGAGAGAAGAGAGAGAGAGGAAGGGAGGGAGGGAGAGAGAGAGAGAGAGAGAGAGAGAGAGAGGGAGAGAGGGAGAGATCTGATCCAACCTCTCTCTTTCCCTCTCTCTCACACACACAGGAAGGGTGGGATTTAGATCCTTGATCTAAAGCTGTCAAAACTCCAAAAACTGGTCAAGTAGCTCTGGAGAGGCCAGTCATAAATTAGAACACTTGTTAAACAACTGGTCTTTAAGTGAGGACCACCTGTACTTGGTTTGCCAGCCATGCCTACCCAGTCACATGACTAGCAAACCACACCTACCCAGTCATGTGACCAGCAAACTACACCCTCAAATTAGGCCATAACCACAGAAATTTGAATCCCACCCCTGGGTGAGGGGTACCGAGGATGAGTTTGTAGCACTAAGGGGGTATGGACCGAAAAAGTTTGGGAACCACTGGTATAAGGTCTTAGACTAGAAAACCTCCAAGATCCCTTCCAATTCTGTTATATATCCTGTAACTATGCAGATGAAGGCTGTAGGAGATAAAATTACAACTACTATAAATAAAAGTATGTTTCTGCTCATTTTGTTATATGGAAGCAAACGTTAGCATGCCTATTATGGTTAGTTAGAATAAACTGAAGCCAAATGAATGTGGATTAAGTGAAAGAATGACTGGAACAAAAGAAACAATTTAAAGTGATTGTCCATATGGAAAGAAAGAATATCAGATTACTAAAATACATGGTTGATAAGGAGAAGACCAAATAATTCGTGGTCTTCCCCTTATCAACTGTAAACTACAAGATAATGCAAAAAAAAACCCTGACAAACTGTTTAAGGGCTTCAAGGCAATGCATGAAGTAATATCGAGGTGGGCTGCTGGGGGTTTGCAGGGGTTCAGGAGAGCCCCTAGCTAAGATTCTGTGAACCCCACTCCTGGCTGGCCACTACCACCCCACCTCGCCCCTCCCAGGAGTCCCCATGTGGCCCATTTTGGATGCAGGTAAGTGCAGGGCGTGTGCAGAGGCTCGGGGAGGGCAAAAAATGGGCCTCCTGGAAGTTCAAGAAGGCTGGAAATGGGCAATTTCCAGCTTCCAGAGAGTTTCCAGAGCCGAGGGAGGCTGTTTTTGCCCTACCAGAGGCTCGAGTGGTGCAGGAGGCTGATTAGGCCACACCTACCATGGCCACACCTACCCAGCCAGTGGGCAGAGAACCCATTGCTAAAATTTTTGAAACCCACCCCTGAGTAATATGCAGTTATTGTGGAAACAGAGATGGTCTATCAGAATGGGAAGCTACAGAGAAACATAATTATTTACTTATAGAGGGTTTTTTTTTTTCCTTTTTGTATCCTTTCTTTTAATTTCTTTGTTAACCTCTTGCCTGTATTCAGCCTTATGCTATTTGACCTGAAAGGGAGTTGTGCAATGTAAGTTGATAAATGGCAACTATGCTGAGCCCAAACAAGCAAACCACATTATGATATGTGATATGTGAACACAGATAATTGAATTAAAGGACTAGTGCTCTGACATCAGTGTAAAATTTATTCTTATGATCCATTTGCTTTACTGAAATTCTTGACTCATTACAAGGTCATTTGGTCAATATTTAATAAATATGACACAGAAGTTGTGTTCTTTCTTACATTATACAGTCCTCCTGTTATAGTGGAGTATCAGAATACAACAGTGGTAAAAAATTAAATTAACTTGGTTTAACCACTTGACTTTAGCTTCTTGGAATTGTGAATGTTTGTTCCAGCAAGTGTTGAAACACGTGATACTAAAGTGTAGAAGGTTCTGTTCACTTGTGCCAAAAAATAAAGATTTTCCTAATCATTTGTGGGTGAATGTCTGCACTTCCTTAGAGTGCATAGCAGATAAAAATGTGCTCCATTGTAAACAGATGCAACACTGCTGATTCTAAAACTTTAAAACATCCAGAGTTGTATTCAATGCTGTCAGTCAGCCAGAAGAAAATATTTCCACCCATAAAACTGTTCTGGAAGGAAGGGGATCATCCAGACAGATTGAGGAAGTCTAGAAATCTTGGGAAGTGAACAAGAGCTACTTCTAAAATATGAACAGAGTGGTTGGGATTTTTTTCCTTTATTATTATTTTTGGGGGGCATGGTGTTAAAAGACGATTCTTAGATCTTATTGACTTTTTCCAAAAGTATTTGAAATATTTACCCAGTTTCATGTCTGTTTTCTGTAAAGGCTGTGCAGGTCAATACTCACAATTTACTATAAAATTATACTTTTGTTAGCATTTTATAAAAAATAGATCAGAACAAAGCTGCCAGCAAGTAAAGGCTAAGTCACACTGGCCGACGGATGCAAAATGTATGCAAAAAGGACACAGCGGACAAGCAAAATTTCGGGGGTGGTTCCATCTGTTGTCATCCGCTCCAAAAAGTGGTGAAAATTTGCATAAACAGAACGGAAAAGAGCGGAAAAGAATGGACGTGGGTAGTATGTAGCGGGGATGTTAAACGGATGTTCATAGGAAGCCTAGTGGAAGTATATTGGATGCAAACCGTTCACTGAGCATCCTTTCTATTTCCGNCCGTTCACAAAGTTTTGTGCAGCTCAAAACTTCTTGCGCGGATGAAATCACAGTGGACGGATGCTTGACGGATAGAGTGTATGAAACATGTATGCAATGAGTACACAATGGATGCATAGCGTTTTCCAGCGGATGGCAAGCTTTTTTAACGTTTTACATCCTCTCTGCATCCGTTAGTGCAGTGGGACAGGGGCTTTAGTTTATGGCTTTCTAATTCCTCTATTTATCAAAGATAAATAAGCTTTTTTTTTTAGATTCATCTTGGAGAACTTTGTTTGACCAGTGCAAGGAATATTACATTCATAAACAATGCCATGCTAAAATGCTTGCCAGGTTTATGAAGAGTAATTAACTAATATGAACATGAAACACTGTTTCTGGAAGGTTTTTTAGTCCCAGTTTTGTTCTCAGAATGGGCATAAACTTCTAAACTTAAATGGGCATAAGCATAGGTAGAATTATTCAGGAATGCGAAGGACACACTTAGAAAATTACAGAACCACAGCAAATCTACACAGATGCGAACATTTTAGAGATGCCTTGCTCTTTTTAGTAAAATGACTGAATTTACACATTACTGTAAATTATGTATTTTTCAAATGAAAAATAACAGCAAAGCATTTTTGGCTCTGTTGAACTCATGCAGTGTGTTGGAAATATGCGATTAAATGTATTATAATCTTTAAAAGTTAATTTCATACTCAAGAATCCTATTTTGATACAGTCATTCTGAAATTATGTTTGTGTTCAGTTTAAAAGGGTCTATTATAATCAGCAAACTTTTTTGGGAAAATTGTTATTTGCTTTCTAAACATATGATCCACATATTTTTCAAAATTTTATTAACACAAGAAGAGAGAAAAGTCAGATACATTTAAACCTTCAAATACAGACAAGCCACAGTCTCTATGTTTAATATGGTAATATAATTGTGTTCTATTATGTTTCAGTGGGTATTTGATGTTATAGTGTAGACGGACTTTGTAACTCATTCATAAATTTGAGGGGGAAAGACACTGAAATATTTATTTTAGCTATATACAATGATTTCCTATCAATAAAAAGGACTCAAACCTGATCTGCAATAATCTGCCAGAAATGTTTCTTGGCACTCAGCTAAGTTTTCTATTTTACTTTTTAGATTCTTTTAATTAAAAACAAAAAAAAGGAGGGTAGCATGCTACCGAGGAAAATATTGACTTTCCAATGTCTTTCTCACAGAGACAACATTCCAAAGCATTCTGAGAAAATAAAATGGGGAAGTGGTCAGAGATCAAAGTTTTGTTTGTATTCTGGTAGCTAGGTACTTGTGATTGGCCACATGGCAACCATTTCATTTGAAGACTTGAACATGCTCTCAAAAATCCAATGTGCCACCTAACATAAAATGTTGAAACTGCCCAGGATAAAACATATACACTTGACTCATATATTGAACTAAGTCCTCATTTTCTAAACTTTTATTTGCTGACTGAGACCCTGTTAGCATGATTTACACAATGCACTAAATGTATATTAAATAAAACAAGTTATTATTTATAGCCATGTGGATGAGTTCAGTCACAATGGGCATATGAGTACTGAGAACCTCTTAGTTGAGTGGTCAACTGGAAAATTATTTAGCTGCTACAAGAAACCCTAAGAAATGATAGCTTCCAAACTTCTGAAGTTGCAAAATTTATCATTTTTACTATACCTTCAGATTATGTTTGTGCAAGAATAAATAGTAGACAAACAGTGGGTGTACATACTGTGATTATAATATTTAACTATTATGCAATGGCATTTTCAGGAAATGTAATATACTGTTTTTCTGTTTAAACTGTAAGCTGTTTAGGAAAAAGACTTTGTTATTTTGTACCTCTAGATTTGAAAAGGAAATCTGAAACATCACCCAAATGCTGCTAGTTTAAGCATAATTTGGAAAGAAGGCAAGCACCATCAAACTGAATGATTACACATTCCAAAAGCTATTCACTTTTATATGGGCATGCATGTCTGTTCTATTAATGCATGATTGCCAGTATTTGTGTCACAATCAGAACAGGCTTACTGAACTTTGAGATCTATGTAAAAGCTTGAATAATGATTAAGCAAGTAATACTTAAAGCAAATTCTATCTTTCCTCTTACAATATTTATCAATCGGTAAAAGTACCATTGGTTCTAGATGCTAATTGTCGATAACATCTGAAAAATCACCCTGCTCTAAATTAGCTGGAAAAATATTCAGTGGAATGAATATTTAATTTTTTTAAAGTTCTTTTAAAATATTTACAGTCTACATTCTAGACATGCAGTGCAATTCTATACATGTCTACTCAGAAGTAGATATATTGAAAGTGGTGCTATCAGATTCCTAATTTCCTTCCGGACAGTTGTCCATGAAAACATGGACAATAAATCTGATTGTTTTGTAAATTTAATTCAGTGGCACATTCTTCAATGTACATGTGCTTAATTTTGAACATATAGTTTCCTTTGTGAATATGTGATTACAATTTTAAAATTCCTTTCACTTTCCTCAAACTGAATTTCCTATTCACTTAATTAGACTTAGTGGACCTCATTTGGCATTGACATTTTTAAGGCATACACTGAAAATATTTACAACAGTCCTTTCTGTGAAATCTTCCCTCAGCTTTGGAAAAATGTAGAGAAATGGAGAAATTTTAAGATGTACAAATGCTATAGAAAGGTGGTGGGTAACATATAATCTGTTTTGAGGAATAACTATCAGAAGCAAAAAAAAAAAAATATGAGTATGCTCCTGCCCACTTTGTTCTATGGAAGCGAGAGTTGGGTTTATCAGATGAAATACAAACATTAAATGGAAATTGGATACTTTAAAAAGTGTACATGTATGTAGTAACAAAAGAAGAGATAGAGTAAAAATTAATTTACCGGTATGAAGAAGTCAATATAGTTTGGTCATGTAGAATGAATGAGGATGCAATCCCAAAATGTACAAAAAGTGGCTGGATGAAAAGGTGAAGATGACTGAAAAGGTCATGATCAGGTGGAATGGAGTTAATGAGATTAGCAAAGGTGTGAGAATTTTAATAATATATGAATTCACATGTGGACATGCTTTGTCAGTTTAAAAAGATATAGAGAATGGTGTATAAACTCATTTAGCTCTTTTTACATCTTAATTTTTTTATTGCTGTCCTCATCAGTCTTGCATGCACTACACCAAGAGTGAACAATTTAATGGATATCTATGTAGACATGTATATCTAATTTTAGTTAATAGCCAATGTGATCCAACAAAATCAAATTTATTTTTACTACTGGCCACATTATTTAGGGCAATATGGCCCTTGCATTCTATTCAAAAGCAGTGCAGAAATGCGATTAGTAATTACAGTACAATTCTGTATCTTTTTGTTGAAAGAATCACAAAATCGGAATGACAGAAGAATTTATAATTTTATTTATTTATAAATATAATTTATAATTAATTTTTAAATGTAATTTATAAATGAAATATTATTTATACAAAAATGTAACTTTTTTAACCTGATACCAAAATATTTTTTTCATAAAAATTATATTTGGGTTTTCACAATACATAATACAAGTAAAATTTCTTTTTTTGAGAATAGCATGATCCCAAGTTATCACTTCTCCACATAGACACAAATTCAATTTCATATTCATCTTTGTGTTCTATTCCATATCTTATTACTATTTTAACATTTTCTCCAATTTTTCCCTTCCTTAGTTTTCTCATTTTTTAATTATCTCATCCCTTTCTAAATTCAATTATATCTATGTAATTTTTTTTAAGTTTCAATACCTTTCTTGTCATTATATTATCTTTTGTCTGTCCTGTTTCAATTTCATATTTTCTTTTCTCATTAAAACAAAAATTTTGCCCTGTAGTTACTAATTGGAAGCTCTGACATTTGTTATTTTTAATTTTTTATCAATTCAACTCTTATTTAAACTTCAATTATACATTTACAATTAACATTAAACATATAACACATAACTTCCAGTCGAATTCTGCATTTGTTTGGTTACATTCTAAAATACAACAACTAAGTTTTAAAGAGCAAAATATATACATAACAAAATAATAAAATACTTATTCATTCCAATTCAGCTCTATCATTAAATGAACAATCTTGACATCTTTAACATTTATTTTCAATAGGGCCATTATACTTCTAAGAACACTTATAATATTTCCATAATTTTTTAGTTCTTTCATATTCCTCTTCACTTAAAATTTTTATAACACATTATAATAATTAAAATGTTCCCCCTCCTTTCCTAATTTCATTCTCTCAATCTCTCTATCATTTTATCAAACTTGTTTTAATATTTCAAAGTTCATTCTATTTCTAAACATAAAATACTATCTTATGTAC
>BHFT01017748.1:0-39872 GCA_004320025.1 Laticauda laticaudata | reverse complement strand
GGAACCAATCCCTTATCGTTCTTAACAGCCAATGGGAATGCATTATTTGAAGCCGGTTATTTGCATACAGAACACATTTTCTTTGGTTTTATGTTTTCATCTGTTGTGTTTTATTGGCTCTCTTTTCTGCCAAATAGGATCATCTTGTTTTCCTTTAGATATCTCAGCCATCTCAGGTATGAAGAAAACTGATTTCAAAATAATTTATCTCTTCATTTGGCCCATTTATTTTTATGGACACTTCACTTGGCATTCAAAAGGTTTAGATTGCCTTCCATTTTCTTTTTAAAATCATACAAATTGCACTGTTTATATATTATTTTGTTTTACTCTGTTCCTTTACACATTACCATTCCTGCAGATGCCATATATTGTTAGTTAGACAATTTTGTAGTAGGGCTACAATTATCACAAATCTAGGAATATTATCAGATTAGGATTGAGCCTGGTGACACAAAAGAGAAAGTAAAAAGTTTTTTATATGCTGCTTAAAAAGAGAGATTTTTCCTTAAAATCTATGGTGAGTCATTGAGGTAGTACCTCCTGGGACTTTTTATGGCCCTTTAAGCCAATCCTGACTCTTGTAGCCTGCATGGAACAAATGCCTTGGCAACATTTAACAGAAGCAGCTTGCCAGTCTCTTCTTTGGACAAAGAGAAAATAGTGGTCCAAAATTACCAAAGTTTTATGCCTAAGGCAACTTTAGAACCCACAATTTCTTGGCTTCTAAACCAATATCTCTAATCACTGAAGCCAATAGGGTATTCTTTAGAGTAAAACCCAATAAATTCAGTAGAAGTTAATTCTGCAGAGAGATCTATACATCTGGTGTTGGTGGACTAACCATTGGTAGCAGGAAGAAAATACCTCTTGGAGATATTCAGGGATGGGGAAGTAATGGGAAGTAATTGTTCCTTATAGGCTCCAGGCATGAGCCCATTTCAGCTGATTTACTAAAGGAGCATGAGTTTTGAAGCAGGTAGAGAATAGGGCAGCTTAATTGTTCCTCTCTTCCCAGCTTCCAAATGCTTCAAGGTAGGTCTGAAGGAGAGAGCATTTCTTACATTCTAGCAAACACACAAAGGCATAGAGATGGGGACAGGTTGCAGAGAGTAAGATTAACCTCCTTCTCTTCCCTCTTTCAAGCTTTGCCATGTGGATAACTATGTTAGAAAAGATGACATTAACGTTTCTTTTATGCAACCACCATATTTGCATGGTACTTCCTTTTTTCCCATGAGCAACACTTGCCAATTAGTTGCAAAGTCACAGGAAGGGAAAGAGGGTTGGGGTTTTTTTTTTGGGGGGGGGGAAGGATTAGCAATTTCTGCAAATGTCCAGTAATATCACATTTTTGGTTAAAGATGTAACATTTTAGCCACTTTTTGTCTTCATTCTAGACACTTTAGACAAACTAAGGTCAGACATTATTGGAGGAGAACTCTATCTGTAAATATTGCAAAAAATATATATAAATAAATCAGGAGGTTTGGTAGCACTTTTCTAACTGCAGCTCTCAAAAACTTGATGAAAGATATGAGTTGGAAGAAGTGCTAAAGCCCATGTTACACTGCACCAACGGATGCAAAGAGGATGTAAAACGGACAAAAAAAACTTGCCATCCGTTGGTTAACGCGATGTACTCACTGCCTCCGTTTTGCTTCCTCTCTATCCGTCCAGCATCCGTTTATTGACGTTTCATCCGCTCAGAAAGTTTTGAGCTGCTCAAAACTTTTGCACGGAAAATGTATCCAATTCGTCCGTTCTGCATCCTCTAGGCATACGGGGGACATCCGTTCTGCATCCATTACGCATCTGCTATATTCTCTAGGCATCCACTGTGCATCCGCACAACTCAAATCCATTCCAGCAGTAAACGGACGCAGGGAGGAAGCAGAACNATAACAATGGATGGAACATTTTGCTCGTCCGTTGTGTCCTTTTTGCATCCGTTGGGCAGTGTGACATGGCCTTAACAAACCCTTTCTGCTTTTCAAGTCTGTCTGGTATCACCTGTTGATCAAGTCCAATCATTGCTAGTTGCCTTAGGTATGAATTGTAAGCTGCATATTGGCAATGGTGCCTCAAGGCTGGGAATAAAAGGGTGTTCATGTAATTGTTTCATTGATTCTGGTAACTGAATAGGGGGGCACTTATCATTTTTTTAACATCAAAAGCAATTTCACCTGTAGCCCAAAAGGTGATCTTGTTAGAATGAGAGATTCTTTACAAAGAAACTAAGCAGTCTTAAGACCATGTTTTGTGCGATGGTAATAGGTTGGCAGAAAGAATGGCTTTAGTTAACTTGACAAAACAAACCTGACAATGTGTAACTTTTCTTAACTACCTAGGGCTATGATAACCTCTCCTGAGGAAGCCATAATGTCTCCTGGTTCTGAATCTGGAGAACTGCTTGTCTTCTGAAGCAGTGTTTCTCAACCCCAACAGCTTTAAGATGTGTGGATTTCAATTTCCAGAATTCTCCAGCCAGCATGCTGAGGTTGAGTAACACCATTCTAAAGCCCATGTCACACCGAACCAACGGATGCAAAGAGGATGTAAAACGGACAAAAAAGCTTGCCATCCATTGGCTGGAAAACGCATGTACTCGGCTGTGGAGCACGTGTGCCGGCCCGAGGTGTGGTGGTCCGTGTGTCGGTTGGTTTTCATTTGGCTTCTTGTCCCATCGTCGGAGTTTTGGGGTGGCTTGTGGGTGATAGTGGGTCGGCCCTGCATCCGTAGAGAGACGCGTGTTACTGACCGGTTTCCGCAAACATAGTGAAACACAAAACATCATTGTGGCTGGAATCATTTTGTGAAAGTGTCGAGCATAATCTCCGAGCCTCCGCGGCCGTCGCGCAAAGTTGTTTGGTGCTGATTGTGAAGACTGCCAGCGCGGCGAGACGTTGGGCTGCGACGTTGTTGGCATGCGGAAAATGTGAGTATCCAGTTCGTCCGTTTAGTGCATGTCTGGCCTACGCATCCGCTATGCATTCACGTTAAGCATCCGTTACGCATGCCGCTATAGTCTGCTAGGCATTTCGCTACACATCCACGCAACTCGCATCCGCCCGGACGCAGGGAGGAAGCGGAACAACGAGCGCAGAACAGGATTGCAGAACGCGGTGATCGCAAGCATGGGGAGAACAAAGCGTTTAAAACGGATGAAAGACCGTTCGCAGAGGGGACCTATCGGTCTGGATAGCTGTAAGAGATGTCTACAGGAGTGCCTAGAGGATCCCAGAGGATGCCTAGAGGAAACCTATATTTGCCCTATAAAAAGGGGGAGCAACTCAAATCTGCATCTCACTTGCCAGACCAGCAGCCCAGCTTGCAGACCTCTGCCAGCCTTCATCTGAACTCAATCGCTCTTCCACAGCATCCACTGCATGTCCAATGGATGGTAACAAAGTCACCTTTCAGCAGCCACCAACTCTTCTGCAACAGTGTGAAGCCAATCTGCAGGCTTCTGGTGAGAACTCTACTGCGAGAAAAAAAAAGAGGGCGCCAGAAAGAGTCTGGGTCCGAAGATGGTTCGCCAGAAGAGCAAGGACGGACTGTACAGCAAGCTGATCGGTGGAAAGGCTCAGGTTACGAAGCACTCGGGGCGTTCCAGGAACTCTTCATGAGGATGCCTCCAAAGCTCATGTTGACGAAGTTGTGCAGCGCCTGACACCCAGGTTGACCAAGGCAGAGCACCAGAATTCTGCCCCAGCCTGGAACCTGGGCTCAAGGTGGCAATACCACTCTGCGGCCACCGTGGTCTCAGGGAACCACCTACAGGACATGCAGTCCGGCTGGAGGGGTGCCATCCAACACCATCAGCATTGTGATCAGAGAAGTGGTGCAGGCCATCATCGAAGAATACAAGGAACAGGAGCTCCTCCAGTGCCCCTCCACTGAAGAAGGCTGGAAGAAAGTTGCAGAGCAGTGGTATCAGAAGTGGACACTTTCCCCCACACCGTTGGAGCCAGATAGATGGGCAAGCACGGTGGCTCCTGCAAATCTCAACCAAACTCAGGCTTCCATTATTTCAAACTCCAAGGGCTTCTTCAGCATCCATCCTCTTTGCCATGGTTGAGCTGACTACAAGTTCATGTACCGATCGATGCTTTCAGCAATGGGTGAGCTTAGATAGCCAAGGTAATACACACGCAGTGTCCTCAAGGAGGGGCTGGAACGCCAACCTCGATCGTGGGGTCTCCCAGATCTCAGACCCTGCCCAATGACACGCAAGATGTGCCGCTACTTTCATATGGGGGATGACGCCTTTCTCCCTCACACCTAACCTCATGAACCCTAACACCTCAGACGCACTTCACCGTGTTCGTAAAGAGAGGAATCTTCAACTAGGCTGTCCAGGGCAAGGGGTGGGTGGACAACACTTTCGGCATCCTGGCCTAACAGGTTCCAGGTACTTCTCACCACGGCATGCCAGACATAGCCGCAGAGACCGTGAGGAGGATCATGGAGAGCGTTGCTGCATCCTGCCACAATCTCATGCGCACCGCTATCCCAGTGTTAACAGGACAGGCTTGTGGACCCGTCGTACAAGGCAATGGGGACATGGAGCCTGGGGGAATGGAGGCAAGGCGAAATTGCGTGGAACCTCAGGATGTTGCAGGGCCCCAACAGAGCCTCATGTGAAGGGAAAGCAAGCAGCGCAACTCCTGCGATGCTGGCTGGCAACCCCAGCTGGAGTAGTAAGGTGGGCAAGTACAGGATGATAGCATGCTTAATGGATGCTTCCTTCAGCCTGTCTCATCACACGGATGGATTTGGCCATGTTATGTTTGGGTGGCCTACAATAAAGGGCGTTTAAAAAGAGTTGTGTTTGGTGTTGACATGTTGGATGTATTATTACATTATTATTGATAATAAGGGCCAGTCAAAAGGGGTGGACCATGACGTGCCACTGAAGTATCAGTCCACTATGTGCTGCAGTTGTATCCTATGCCCATAGCTATGATACCCATCCCAAAGAGCTATCCTGCCATTCCATTGCCTATCCCTTACCATTCCCACAAGACTGCAAAGGCTTAGAACCATTTCTACAAATTTCCACAAGACTTTATTAAAAAAAGATATGAAGCAGTGTTATGAATCAAAATTATGACTTTTATTACAAGAAGCTACTTAAACAAATGATGTCTCTGCACTTCACTCTTGGTCGCTCAGTCTCAGGGTGAAGGCTGTCCAGAAGGTGTGTGGAGGTGGTGGTGCTGGAAGTGCTTGTAATCAGAGCTCCTCCTAGAAGCAGAAGCACACAGAAGCCCCAGCCACAGAACGGAGCGAGCCCGTGCGTGCAGACAGGCGCCCAGCAGAACAGAGTGAGGGCCATAGGGCTAGGATATGGTAGCACCTGTCTCTTGCAAGGGCCTGGCAGCAGCGGGATGGGCTAGAGGCTTGCTGTGCTTTCACATGGTTGTGGGGTCCTGCTCTGGCAGGTAGAGGCTGGCAGGAACAAGGCGCAAGGGCGCTGACGAGAGGAGACATGTGCGTGGGAGGTGGGACAAAGGCGGAGGGGGCCTTGGTCACGGGGCAGGGCAGGCTACCAAGGCTTGCAGGCAGGGGCAGACAGCAAAGGCTGGCAGGAAAGGCTGGCAGGAAGGCTGGTCAGGAAGGCTGGCAGGCAGGCAGGCACCAAGCAAGGCTGGCAAGGAGGGCTGGCACCAAGGGCAGGACCACAAGGTGGCAAGGAAGCTGGCACTAAGGCTGGCAGGAAGGCTTGGCAGCGCAGGCAGGGCACCAACAGCTTGGCAGGCTAGCATGAACGCAAGGCTGACAGGAAGGCAGGCACGCTAAGGGCTGGCAAGCAGACGGCTGCAGGCGACGGCTGGCCAGCAAGGCTGGCAGGGAGGCTGGGCAGGGAGGCTGGCAGGGAGGCTGCAGCCAATGGTCTGGCCAGGCGAGGTAGCTGCAGGCAGACATGCAGAGCAGGGCAGGCGCGCGGGGCACTTTGTCCTGAGTCGATGAGTGGACGTGGAAGTTCCGTTGTGTCTTTTGTGAGGTGGGTGCTCGTAGGCTGCTGGCCCGGAGGGCAAAAAACCACGCAATCCGTCGGCAGCAGGTCTTGTCCTCCTGAATGGGCAACCTTGCTTCAAGGGCTGCTTCCGTTTTTTCGCGCGGGGCTGAATGCAATGCATCCTCTCCACATTTGCAATTAACACGGCGCCAGGCATCGCATTAGGCTTCCTCAGTGCACCGCTGTGCATCCGCTTCATCCGCTGTGCATCCCGTTCTGGCAATCTCCGCTAATATTGTTCGCGTCCGCTTGCTGAGCCCCAGTCCGGCAAGACCCTGTTGGATGCGCCATCCGCAGTCCGATCGGCATTCTTTCGGCGTAGGTAAGCTTCTTTATTGTTTCCAGACCCGTCTCCTAGTGGGCTGGGCTGCTCTGCATCCGCTCCTGCGTCTCCCCGCGTCCCGGGTTATCCCGCTCCGGTTATGCAGAATTTTTTGATATGCAAATTTTTGCCCCTTTTGAGAGCGGATAACAATGGATGGAACATTTTTCTCATCCGCTGTGTCCTTTTTGCATCCGTTGGGTGGTGTGACATGGGCTTAAAGCATTCAAACAAATAGGAAAAAGATGCCACACAAGGATTACCTTCCTTTAGAACCTGGAATGTGGATAGGCAAGAAGAAACAAATTCAGAAACAATGAAGAGAAGGTCAGTCTTCATTTTCAGGATAAAATGCCAAATGTAGAATGGTGTGTATGTGTACACCTTGGTTGCATTATATAGCTTTTTCTTCTATTTACATCTTAGCTTTCTTTGTTGATGTCCAAAGATATTTGAGACACTCTCAAAAACATTTGTTTTCTTTCTTCCATGTTTTGCTTGCATACCTCTTGGTTAAAGGGGGATCTAACTTGCAAGGAGAATGGTAGGACTTACACGGACCCTAGATTTGTTTTTCTAAGAATCACAATGGATCACTGTTTGTTTTTAATTTGCAAAAAAAGAACATAAACTGGATTAAGCAATCCTAAATGTAAACTGTTGCTTAATTCTGAACAAATATTTATATAGTGTATCCAATTGTTAAAAACACTGTATGTGTATCACAGCTGCAATACTTCCCACAATTTGGTAAAGAGATTCCAAATTGTAATTCCCAGTGTTCCAGAATGATGGAATCTGGGTTAGAAGCTGATTGTGAAAGTAACAGATTATTCTATTCAAGCACAAATCCTTTTTTTTTTTGTTAAAATCTATTTAGCTCAATCAGATTGATGCCATCATGCACAACAACTTTCATAAGTCTCAGTCAATGTGGCCAAGAGCCAGGAATTGTGAGACATGAAGACCAAAATACCTAGTTGCTTGTTTCTAACTGAGTATTTAAAAATCTGGATTTGAATCCCTGTGTTCTCAGCCAACATTGGAATGTTGAGTTAGGATTGTTACCTCTTTTTCTCACAAGTTTTACTTTTTTAATAGTCATTTAACAGACAGTTACAATATGGAACTTTCCCTGGTGGGAATAACTCTAACTTTTGAATGTATACAAAGAACCTCTGATTAAAAATTTTGTTTGGTTCAATTTTGTTCAAAACTAATCAAAATTTGTCAATTCTTTATAAACAAAAAAATTAAAATAGAATGTGAGAGAAAGCAAAAGTAACAGTTTAATCTGTACACTGAACCACAATATGTCTTCTGGCCACCTTTTGATTGCAACATCTTCAAAATAAAAGCTTTAAACTACACACCGTAGGAAGAGAGCCAGGTTAGTTTTTGATAGCCAAAAATCAGAAAGAGTTGGGTAGCACCTTTCTTACTCATAGATTTTATTAGAAGGCAGACACTTTTGTGAATTACAGCTTTCTTCATAAAATGCATGGGGAGGCTAGAGCAATGTAAGATTTAAATTGGGGAAAGGAGAGAAGGGGATACAAGTTGGCTACATACATGCAACACAGGAAGGCCTCTATCTTCTCTTTGAGCAGGAGCCATGACTTCAGAAAAAACTCTAGATAGTGCACCAGCTTTGATTGAGGGAATGTCACTAAGCTAGACTTAAAGATGATCAATTGTTGAAGCTGGTTCTTCTCCATCTATACCCACACAGCCTACAGACACTCTTGATGTAAGTCTTTTGGAAATGAAGAAGCAAGCATCTATGACATAACTTGAGGTAGAGATATATAACTGAATATTATCAACATACCGAAGGTACTCAGCCCTATGCCAACAGATGAACTCACCCAGCAGTTTTATGTAGATATTACATCTTCATGTTCTGTATCACACAAAGCAGAGGCTTAGGACTAGACCTCTCCTCCTCTATCAACCCCGACTGGAACCAATCCTGAGGAAGGAGAACCAGTGAAGGATACTGTCTCCAACTTCCAATCCTCTCAGTCAGCCCAGAAGTCTACACAATCAATGGTATCAAAAGCTGCTGAGAACCAAGAAGAACCAGAATGGATTCACCATCCACTTTTTGGATCCTTCAGGCATCAGTCACAGGCACAATCAATGCCATCTCACAACTATAATCCAGCCTGAAATGGGTCCAAACAATCTGGGATGCATGGTGACCTGTAGGCTTCCTATACGACATGGTATCCTTTGTACATTTTATTATGACATCAAAATGTGGGCTTGTTTTTATAAATAGGCTTGGGTGAGGTTGATCGTGGAGTTTGTTGAGATCCTGATGAAAAAATTTTTTGTGGGTCCAGACAATGAAAATGTCCTCAATGAATCTCAAATATAGCTTTCAGGGGTAAGAGTTGAGAAAGCATTGTTCCAGGTCAGTGATGAAGATGTTGGCATAATGTAGAGCCATATGTCTGCTTATGGCTGTGCCATTGGTTTGCAAATACATGATGTTGCTGAAGTAAAATACGCTGGGGTGAGTACAAAGTCATTATCTGAGTGAAAGTGTGCTGTGTTTACATCAGTGAGGAGGGTCTTGAAGTCCATGTTTGTGGAAATGATGTATAGTGCCTCAACATTGGTGGTAGCTAAAATTGTGTTCTTTGGAAGGTTGCCAATAGATTTCAGTTTTCACAGGATATCTTTGGTGACTTTTACATAGTTGGAATTGCTGGTGGCATAAGATCTGAGTACAGTCATTGAAACTAACTAGTCTCTTCACTAACCTAATGGACAGAACCCAGACAAAATTATGTTTTCATATAGCAAGATGATTGACTTCTAGGCTTCTTATAGGAGAGTTCAAAACAATCTTTCCAGAAATTATTTTGTCTGTGGAAGTTTTTCAGATGATCCATGCCTAAAACAAAACATGCATTTCAGGCATTTGTGTTCCAAGCACTAATTGAAATTGAGTTTTGTTCTGGCTGAGAATAAGCAGAGTATTCCTTTAGGATTTTATCAGATGGGCATCCTCTTTTGGTTCTCCTGTGTCGATCCACTCTCCCAGAAAGACCAGTTATGTTCACATTGCTATAGCTTAAGCTGAATGAAGCAGAAGCTATTTAAGGAATTTAAGGAAGAAGCCATCCTGGATTTTACTGTCATTGGAGAAGAAATTACAGAAGAAGACATTGCAATGAGAACCAACTGGATGGTTGCTGCTGCTTGAGTCATCGAGCCTCATTTATCTGGTTGCCTGCTTGCTTCTAAAGCAACCTCCACAGCTTCAAATCCTTTTGATTTTAGTTCATGGAATTGCCTAGATTCATTGTAATGTGGTGAACCCCTTCTCATTCCCTGGATTTTCGAATTAGCTCCTCTCTGAGTTTGCAAAAAGCCTACCACCAAATAATCTCTACTTTCTTACGTGGGAAAGTGAATATTTCCAATTAGCTTGTGTGTATGTGTATGTATGTGCTGCATTGACGGCACTGCTGTTTGCTAAATATATGTTCAAACACTTCAGAAAGAATCAGTTTCTATTTTAAAATGCAGCTTGCCTTTAAGGCTACTTCTATAAAGTTTTCCCTCACCCCTAAAAAAGAAGTTTCCCCAAACAAACCAGGAAGGAAGAGCTAAGCAGGTAGAGTAGGAGGACTGTGGCAGTGGTAATGGATCAAGGGAGATTGATGGCTGTCAGGATGTTTGATTTTAGTCCCATGCCTGCTCCTATAGCAATGATGGAGCCACCACTGGCATGGTAGTAAATGACGCTGGAGGAGGAATTCTTCCTGGAATGCAAGCAGAGAAGACAGTTGCATGAATGCTTGAAGAAGTCAGCCTCACTCCTTCTTAGCAGCCCAGGATCTCAGAGGGAATCAGGAGATGGAGGAGGAACTGGCTCCTTCTTAATTGGAGACCATGACCATCAGATGGTGGTGGCCAGATTTATCATATGATCTCCCATTGCTGCTAAAATGGGTATGCTTGAGATTAAGGGCAGGTTGTTTCTGAAGATCCATAATATTCTGTCTGCAAGTTTTACAAGGCCCAGCTCAATTGATCTTGGGGCTATTAACATCTGTTCAAATGACATTCAGGGGTCTGGCTCAGCTCAGTCTCCAAAACCACCTCCACCCAGTTGCTCTAACTACTTCTCCCATACAGTACTTTCAGAGGGCAAAAGTTCTTGTTTCATCTATTATTTTTTTGTCTTTTAATGACCCTGTAATCCCTTACATTGGGATGGAGTTGGGGAAACTGAATGGAGCTGAGTGTTTACTGGCTGGATGCCCTTCCTGTCACCAATGCAGAGTTTGCAACTGATATTTACTCATTGTAACCAGAGAGAGAAAAATAACTGCTGTTACCTAGGATCGAACTCACAGCCTCCTGATTGTGAGGCAAAAGCTCCATCACCTCTAGGCTACTGTACCAGTCCACCCTGTTTCATCTATGAAGGGAGAAAATATTGCTCCTGCAATGAGCATATTTTGCTCTTTGAAATTGAGCAAATCAAATCAAATCAATCAAAAAGAAATTGCATATTTCTAACTTCTTCCTCACTATACATTTCCCATGATGCAGGATGAAGGTCCAGTGCATATTGCTTCATGCTGAGGACCTGGAGATGGTCATATAGCTTGGCCATGATTTGCAAGGTTAAGTCGGTGGGTCTGGATGAGACAAATGTCATCCATGACCTTCACAGTCATAAATAGTGGGCCCAAATGAAAATGCAATATGTCAATTACAGTATGTCGGTATCAGCTGCATAGCAAAAAAAAAGTCATCTGATTAGGTAGGATGGTTTTAATTTGGAGAATGTCAATACCAGGATCATTCTAGTGGGCATAGAGGTTGCCATCAGTATTCTTACCAAGAAGTGTGTAATGTGAAAGGAAAGCGGATGCTAAGCCAGCACCAGATTTAATTCTGCCCAAGATAGCCCCACCTAATGGATCTTCATTGCTTAAAGAAAAAGGTGGCTATGGATGATAAGGCAAGACACTCAATGTGGCTAGGTGTCTCCTCAACTCCTTGAAGTGGAGACTCACGTTTGAGGCAATCTCTGCCCTCCAGCCCTCCTTATGATGAGTTTCTTCTCTGGAGAGATGGCCATATGGAGTCAGAGTTTGTACTTTGTTCTTTTAGGAAACCCCTGTAGAAGCTGAGCTCTGAGGATGGCAACCCAATTTACAGAATGGAATTGTGCTCTGGCTAAAGACCGTGGATTCTGAAAAGGTTTTTGTACTTGTTCCTTATATGAGAGATGGGTGTAGGAATGATCATCAACACTGTAGGAGATGACCAGGCTGAGCCTGAGGGAGGGGTCAGGCATGTCATCAGTCTTGATTCCTTTCACTCCCACAAGAGAGCTAAGTCCCCCACCTTGAATTCTGTTGACTCTTATCTACCACCTATTAGCCTTGGTCATTAATAGTTCAGATTCTTATAGAGAGCATTAGCATACAATAAACCAAAATTCTTTTGAACTGCCTGGACTCCTGATTTCCTGTGTTGACATACTATCTCCCCCAATAGAGGAAGGTCCTGGCTGCAAAAGTGACCCAGAAGAAGGACAAACATCTAGACTTCAGCTAAGAAAATGAGGATTAGTAAAAGAAGCAGCAGCCACCAGAAGTACAGTTTGTGGCATAAGATTCTCCTTAAATGGCTAACCTCAACTTAGGGCAATGTGCTTGTCACATTACCAGGATGATAAGAACTCTTGTTTCCAGCTTTGTCAGCAGCACAGGATGACCTGTTCCACAATATCTGAGCAAAGGAGAAGAAAATGAGGGTATAAGTCTGTCCAGAGTTGGCAATGTTTAGGAGGTTCTCTCCCCCACCCTTTCCTTGCCAAATTGCAAGTGGTACAAAACAGGTTGACAGAACTTCCAGGACTTCCATGGTGCTTTGTTTCAAGATCAAAGAAAATATATATTTCCATTTATGCACTTCACCATAACATATTCTTTTAGTGCTTGGCCAAAACATGACTCTTCATTGCTTGTGAAGATTTGAAAAGGCATGTTTTATTATCAGGTTTGTTCTTTAGGATGAACAAACAATCCTTTAGGATGAGGATTATTATAATGATGCGCAATGACATTTTTACCAGTCTTAATGAGCTTTTCCTTCCCTAAAGATTTTGTGGCTATTTTTTTTTTCGCTGTATCTCCAGATCTAGCTGAGTTTTCTTCTGCAGACAAAAGTGAGAAGTCTGAGTCATAGATTTATGACCTTTGCTTGCTTTCACAGTTCAAAACGAATTTTGAGAAGCAGATGAAATTCATGGCAGAGCTTTCTTAATACAACTAAAATAACGTCATATACATATTCCAAGTAGGTAAATGATGTGTAGAAGCTAAAAGAAATGTATTAGTATGGTGGCAACCATTTCCCTAGAAATTCCTCAGTTGTTTTATTTAAAAAAGATACTCTAAATTCATTTGAGATTTTCACTTGTCAGTTTTGGCATCATTTGATGACAACTCTATGTCAAATTTGAGCTTTTTGTAGTAATGCTGCTGGAACTGAAATGAGTGTAAATAAACAAATATGTACATCCCTAGAGATTTATCTGATCTGATGAAGATACAGCTAGCAGAATAAGTGGGGGGGGAGGAATGATAGCTGGGGGTCAGAAAATAGTTTTCCCAATTTCAATCCTCAGTATCTCAGAGCAAGAACCCACATACATCAAGAACCTTAATTGATGGGGGTGTTCTGATGGACATATTGAGCATTTTAAGAACATGTTATGGGCACTGTAACACACTGTGTGCCATATTGGATATTAAAGGAATCCCTCTGAGTTGTATTAAATAATAGTTCTAGTGTATAAAATAATGCAAAATTGCACGCATTGTTTCTAACACAAAGCTATAATACATAATTCTTTATAGATCCCAGTTATATCACTCTTGGTAAATTTCCTTTCATTTAAAAATATCTTACAGTAGAGAGAATACATTTAAGGTATTTAAATATTAAGATGATTGACACTTCTTGCCTTCATTATTATATCAATAAAAAATGAAACCATTTTAATCAAATACAAATATTTCAGGTTGGTATTGTAGTGGATACAACCACCTATGAGCAAAGTCATTAAATTAAGAACAAAGAAGAAATTAGGATGATTCAAGTGGCCACAGTACAACTGAACCATGTAGGATAATATGATAATCTTAAACCTAGTCCCTCCCAATATTTTGAACGATTATTCTCTCCAGCACCTCAAACAGCCATTATTCAGAGATATTAAGACTTGTAGCCCTAAGCCTTTGGAGAATCTCAGGCTATTAGGAAATAAGAAATAACTATTAGGAGCTTATGTGGAATATGAGTGGAATGCTTGAGACATTTTAATATATCTAAAAATGCAAAAGAAAATTAGGCTGTACCTTAAAAGCCAAACAAATATTTGGCTTTCCCCTTCTAAGCCTGCAGATGGCTCTGACCTCAGAGATATAAATCTGATGTTGATCCTCTTCTGTCCAGATAAGCCTCCATTGCTAGCTCTTTCTAAGAGTGAGAAAAGTGATCTTGAAAAGAATCTACAGTCAATGGAATAGAGAATTAGAAGATTTAAGGGGCACTTAGCAATTCCCCAGGCCTCTATCATGAAACTGAATCATCAAAGCTTGGACTTATCTAAAATGTCCCTTCAATTCCAAGTTAAAGGGGATAAAGTTGATAGAAAAGGGGGGGGGGAGAGAGACAGAGACATAACTTTCTCTCTCCTCCCCCCCTTCTCTCACTCTCACTCTCACTCTATCTGTACTTTTACTGTTCTGGTACTGGTAGAATGGTGCAACATTGAACTACTTCAATGAGAGAAAAGAACATTAAATAATGTTATGGAAAAGTTAACAACTGCAGGAAGTAAAATTTTTCAGCCCCTATCCTACCTCATTCCATACTGCTCAATAAACACAACAAAATTGAAAAATGGGTTAAAGGGATTCCAATTGTTGGAAAACATTTATTGGGTCCATAAAGCACTTAAGTGTTATAAATAAGCCAAGAAGGATATGAAACAGAGTTTTGTAGCTTCTAAATTGAAAACTATAATGACGGATTTTCAAATGTATAAAATATCACAAACATGTATTTAAATTAGGTGATAGGCTATGTCATCACTTTCATAAAAGTATAATTTGCAAGAGTTGCCACAATCAACCTAATACCTGAAATATTCTCTCTATATTTCAATGCAGAAGTTGTGAACTTTTAGATAATTTGGACAAAAAGCCTCATTGCTTAGGGTAGATACATTTTGTCATTCAAACTATAAGGAAGCAGGATATTTATCACTGCTCATGTGTGTGTGTGTGTGTGTGTGTGTGTGTGTGTGNCATGTGTGTGTGTGTGTGTGTGTGTGTGTGTGTGTGTGTATGTGTGTGTGTGTGTGTGTGTACGTGCGCTTGTGCACATTTCGGATGGACAATTTTCCTAGTAGCAGTTCTGGAAGCAGAACATTCCAGAAATACTTCTCTAAGTTTGGTATTCACCAATGAAGAGATTCTGGAATTCCTAGTTACCTGAACTATGCCTGGAAATATATTTTTAAAAATTGAAAGAATGGTCACATTGGGTGGCATTTAGGAAAAAATCATCCAGAAAACTTATGTTATGCCCCAATTGGACACATTCAGCATTGGCAGGAATGAGACCACTGTGTAGCTCATTTAGCTTGAAAGTGGACCTTGCCTGCAAAAAAGTGGAAACTTAGGTGTTGAAAAATTAGCAAGACAGATTCAGAAAATAAAAACTTTGGGGAATTTGGGTTTCGGTTTACTCTGCATTTGTTTTTATAGACCAAATATATCAATTTTAATAGTAGTTTGGCAATTTTCATTTGATAAGAATGAATGATACCGTATAAACAAGAGACAGTTTGGTGTAGTGGTAAGGCATCAGACAATAAACCAGGACACTGTGAGTTCTAGTTCTATCTTAGGCACAAAGTCAGCTGAGTAATCTTGGGCCAGTCACTTTCTCTCAGCCCCAGGAAGGAGGCAATTGAAACCACTTCTGAAAGCTTTGCCAAGAAAACTGTAGGAACTTGTCCAAGCAATGACTGAATGGAAGAAAACAAAAGATATATTAAGCCTCTAATGTTTTTTTATTCTCTAGTATTTTATTTAAACAGCTGGGGGGGGGGCACCCTAAGAGCTATGTGATTTAGCCTGGCTGACAAATCAAAAGATTCCTTCCTATAGTTTTTATTCTCACAACAGCCAGTAAAATAATTTAAGTGAAGAATTTGTGAAGTTGTCAAGATTCATGATAAAACAAAAAATTGTACATGAATCATCACAATTCTGCTTCAAGTGAATAACTATGGCTTTATTCCAAAAATTGAATTGGACATTCCCTCTTTTGTCAGAAGTCCTCTTTTATTTATAGACCAGCTTTCCACACTTGATGTCCTCCTGAATAGAAACCAATCCATGTAGGAGGGAGCTACTACAAGAAAATACTAACACTATAACTTTGTTTTTTTAAAAAAAATCTGATGTAAGGTTTTCTGAGATAAATATACATATATCAGAACTTATGTACTTTATACTATTTATCTGACATTAATAATAAACTCCTTTTAGCAATTCCAATACTTCTGTATCCAGGAAATATCAATCACGTGCAAAGAGATGACAGAGCAAATTTGGGGAACCTCAGGATTGGTATGGTATGGAAGGGAATCTGATCTGATCTAATCTATTATTATTATATTATTATACTATACTATACTAATCTAATCTATGAATAACAGAATAACAAAGTTGGAAGGGACATTGGAGTTCTTCTAGTCCTGCTCAAGCAAGAAACCATAAACCATTTCAGAAAATGATTGTACAATCTCTTCTGAAAATCTTCCAGTGTTGGAGTACCCAATAATAATACAATTAGTATAGTATAGTACAGTATAGTATAGTATAGTGTAGTGTAGTGTAGCGTAGCGTAGCATAGCATAGCATAGCATAGCACAGCACAGCACAGCACAGCATAGCATGGTATTATAATGTAATATATTAACATTGATTTTTCTTCAGATGATATAAATCCATGGTTGTGAACCTATGGCATGCATGGCACAGGTGGCATGCAGAATCCTCTCTGTGGGCATGCGAGGCATTGCCCCAGCTCTGCTCCGACGTGCATGTTTTCAGGTCTCTGACCTGCATGTGTGAGGGATGGGACAAATGCACAGGGGTGGGATACACGGGGGTGGGATGCATGGGGGGGCAGGGCACATGAGGGGTGTGGGGTGCTTGCGTGAGGGGACACATGTTATATTTTGGGTATGTGCGCAATGGGCACTCAGGGCCAAAAGGGTTTGCCATCACTGATATAAACCTTTCACATCTGTTTGTTTATAAGATTTGAATGATTACCTAATTTATAGTATGACTCTAGGTAGCTCACAACAACAATAAATCTACAAAACTTTTAAAAGCATATTATTTAGAATATATAGGATATATACATATAGACAAATGATTGATTGGTTGATTGATTGGTTGATTGTGTGCCATCAAGTGATTTTTGACTCCTAACAAACACATATATAGATATCCTGCATGATAATCTATCCCTAACCTGTTTTTTTAAACTCCATTGGTGCACTAGGGAACATTTTCTTATTTTTATTGATAATAATAAAAGAATTGTGTAAAAATGAGAGAATTAGCATAAGATGCAAATAACTACAGTCATAACTGCTACTATGGGTTACCTTTCGATACAGCTACACATAGATAGACCAATCTACCCAAAAGATAAGCTACTATGGGCTAATCTTTTGAAGATTAGCTTGCAGATTAGCAGTGGGGGCAAAAAAAACAAAGCAGGATTAGCAGCCACCATCTTGTTTTCAGATGAACTTTCAAGGAGCATCTGAATAGGCTACCAATCTTACACAACCCTGCATTTCAAGATGAAGTTAAACTATACAAGTATGCATATTTATATGTATATTTTAGGATGAAACATGTTTAGAAACAAAATTTTGAGCGGCAACATATTTAGAAATGGGCATTTTGTGAGAAAACACTTTTAAAATACATATTTAAATACAACATTTGTGTGTGTTTTAAAATAAAAAACAATGCAGATTCATGTGGAAATGTGACAGAAGGGATTTATGAACCTGTGAGATTGACCCAGACTGACAATAGATTGATCCACTCCTCCCTAAGTCTCCTTAAGTTTATAAAAACCTGCTGGCATTGCTTCCATACTCTAGTCCACTTGTTCGACAAGTCTTGTTGGACAATTTTTCAATGCAAAGAAGTCTTTAGTCAAAAGTCTTGTGTGACGGGCAGAGGGGGAAAAATTGCAAATGCACAGAGCCTAAATTGAGAAATGCAATTCAGCTGTGATTGCCATTCATGATTGATGCTTTCCTATGATTCTATCTTCAGGAATCATGCTATGAAATAATTCTGGGTTCATTGTATAGATAATGTTACAGGTGCCCATAAGATAATACCTAATTAATATTTCTAATAGAAATTTCTATAATAGAAATGTTATTTTGCTCAGCTGCTTAGAATGATTTGCAAGCCACAGTATCCACACACAGCCTTCTTGCCATAAAATACTTAAATATGTATTTTAAAAGGGTTTTCTCAAAAAATACATATTTCTAAATAAGTAAAGCTCTTTGCAGGGCTTTGCATGTTTAGCTAGGAAAGCTTAGCCTACATGTAGTGTGACATCCTCTAGGTGAAATTTGCTAAGTGAATATTCAGCTGTAATTTGTTCTCCTGAACTTTGGTTGACTTTTGATCTACGTGGCAAGAAAGTTATCATTCTTCTTATTGACAGGGGACTCAACCTTTTATTTTTGCCCAAGTGCTTAGGATGAGTTGCAAGCCGCAGTGTCCACACACAGCCTTCTTGCCATAGCTTGAGCCAACTTGCATCAAAAGAAAAAGGACATCTTTTCAAGGTATTTGCTATCATTCACCCTGTAACTATTATTCCTGGCAAAACATTATAATTGTGGTTAAATGGCAGATTACAGATTTATACCAACTTCCTTCAGGCAACTCCTACCATTATGCTCCTAAATTTGCACATGTCCACATTGCCCCCTGGAAAGGCGCCACTGATTCATCATTTACTGGAGAAATCATATACTTTTTTTTTCAAGATTCTTGTTTTCTCCATAAAAATGGACTTGTACTATTTATAGAAGGATGAACATGTCTCTTTTTAAAGTCTGGCTTTCACCACAGCCTATAATTTAGGGTAATATAATAAGTAATTTAGAATTAAAAATTTGAGACAACAGTTCAGCATTAACGTCTTTAAGACAAAACATTCAAAATAAAACTGAAGCCACGGGAATGAACTCTGTCATTAGATGCCTACTTTGGGCTAAATTTGTATTCAGGGCTGTTCAAATCTCAAGTGGTTTCTTTGTGACTCTTTGAATAATAACTCTAACAACAATAACAATGAAAACAACAGCAATAACAGCAGCAACTATATTCACTACTATACATTTCTTACCACACAGATTTTTCATTCCATATTCTACGTTTATTTATTCATTATAAATAAATAAACTTATTTGGAAAAATAAATCTGCTTACATGGTGCCATATCAGACAAACCATAGTTCAAATGTGCTCATTTTCTGTCATGTGTATTATCGTAAAGATGTGATGTTTTAGAAGAACCACGTTGAATATTTGTATTAATTTTCCAAAGCACATCAGCAACAGGGTTAAGACTCATTGTTCAAAAGCTTTGAAAAGGCTACATAAATCAGATGTGATAACTTTCTTTTTCTTCCAGTATTTAGAAGACCCTGGCAGGAAGTTGACACTGAACCAAAATCTTTGAGGTGTTATAAATAATGCATGCTGAGTTATTTGGTCGAACCTTTTAATGAATTAAGACAACTCTTTCCTCAGTCATTTTCCTAGCAGAGCACATGTTCTCTGGTAAACATGCAGCCACCAATTTAGCCTGATTCATGCACAATCTACAAGGTCTTTTGGTGAGCAGAGATAGCTAAGAAGTCAAATTTCATTCTGGTCTTGTTATTTTTCTCAAGTTTTGTTCAGCATAGGACTGAAACAGGGCTTCAGCATGCCATGATCTTGAATTCTTTGCCTGGTACATTCCCCCCAAAATCCCTTAAGAGGAGCTTAAGGAATTACCTGCAGCAACATGTCTGAACAAGGTTTTTAAATGTGTGCAAAAGGAATAAAGCACTGCATGCCATTTCTGATATCTCTGACTTGGTTCACATCCAATTTCTCTGCAATTCAGGATGCCAATAATGCAGATATGATTGCAGGTAGAGTCTGTTGCTTTTCAAACACATATGAGTAAAAGCTCCCTAAAGAACTGGCTGCTCAAGGTGGTATGATCAGGAGCAGAGAAAACAGAGCAGCTGTAAATGGATGAGTAGGCCACGATCTTGATTTTTTTTTTGTAATCTCAAACAGCATCCTGCCCAAAAGATAGGGGTATGTTTCAACTTTGTGCCATTGGGACAGAATTGATTCCTTTGCTGAGGAATGTGCCATGGCAATCATTTTTGGTTTGGTTGATTGCCCATAATAACCCAAAAGATAATGGTAACTGCTTTGACCATGAAGCATCTCTACACAATTACAGGAGGAACTGTGAACAGCATGTGGAGAACAGAGGTAGAAGGAGGCATTTATTGGAGAAGTATGCTAGTTTCCTGCAGTAAGCAGAAGTCCTCAATTCAACAATCTTGCCAGGAATAAGAATAGGTTTCTCTTCTGTAGCTCTGTGGGTAGAATTGTGTTCACACTTTTAAAGAAGGGAAGCAGCTCTCAACTCTTGTGATAGTTCAGTATCTGATGTCATTAGGGCTCGTCGTCAATCTCCACTGGCAATTCTGAACCCCGTGTTCGTTGGCTAGCAGGTACTTCCTAACACGATGGAATATTCAGACTCAGTGGAACGCTGTCACAACTTCAGCATGCCGTGGGGACGTGACAGCAGCCTGATTAAAAACTTAACCTGCCATACGAATGTCAGTGTACTGACATGTTGAGTTTAAGTTTTATACAGATTAAAGGAATATTTCTGAAAAAGAAGCATTTTGTTTTATCTTGCTTTTGGGATAGTGCTCTCACAATTGGCTTGGAGGCAACTGAAGAGGAAAGAAAGGGGTAAACACTTTTCCTAAGATGGTGCTAGTCATTTGCAATCTTTATCCAAACATTGGGATACTTGTTGAATCTCTTCCTTCTTTCAGAAATGTTTTTAAAGCTTTCTGGACTATTACTTTGCTCCATCTCATCCACTTGTCGGTGGCCACAGCTGAGGACACAGACATGGCCCCTATTCCCCACCAGATTCTCAATGCCTCCAGAGCTCAATAGCAGCTCCTTCTTCTGTTGAGTTACCATGGCATTTCTCCACAAGGTACCGAGCAGATTGGCAAGTTCTCGGAGGCGTCAATAACTTGGGCCTCAAAAGAACTGAACCATCACACTCTCTTGTACATTGTAAGGAGAGGGAGGGTTACTGTGCAGATGAAATGGAAAAAAACCAAACAACTGTTCTGCATTAAACTTCATAAGCACTGTGGTGTTTTGGCATTTTAAAACACTGGGTGTGGCTACCACATCTTTGTACATTCATTCAGTTAAGCATCTGTAATTCCAAATACGAGTCCAAACTGTTCCTTTGCATGTCATGTGCTCCTTTCTCATTGATTTAAGTATTCTTCTAAAACCAGAATTAAGCTCATAATCAAGTAATTTTCTTTGGGATAATAAAGATGCCTGAAATCCAATGATTTTATTTTATTATTCATAGCAGAGTATTATACATCAATATTTGTGATTTGCTTTAAGATCAAAAAAGGTAAGATTTTCCATGTGGGTTAAACATAGGTCTTAACAATTACATCTGTTTTCTTTCCCTATCTTAAAGTTCTGTAAGTTATTAATATTTTAATAATATTAAAAACCATGATTCCTCAATTCCTAATTGAGGATCAGTTAAGAACCGAGGAAACATGGTTTTTAATATTATTCTCTCTCTCTGTCTTCTCTTCTTTCTCTCTCGACATACACTCCTAACTGCCTTCTGGACCTGAGAATATCATGCTTTATTTAGACAGAAAAGATGGCGCCAATTACAAGTTTACTCAGGTGCTGCTGTTTTTCTGTTCTCTTCCCTGGGTTCAGATTTTAGATGTATTTCATCTTTCTTTCCATTAAATCAAGCAAATTTGCACAGAGGATGGCCTGCCCATAAAAAGGATGATATAGATCATAGCTTTATGTAAAATGTATATATAATTTAAATAGAAGTCCAATATATCACATCATGGTAGGGTTGGGTAGGGTTGACAGTGGGCAAGAATTCAGTAATTGCTGATTTAAAAAATTAAGGTTTTTTTTCTTACTTTCTCTTTAAAGTGAGCATGGACTATATGGATTACAGAGGATTTTCCTCTGTAAAGTAGGACTCATAATTCTTCCAAATAGAATTTGTAGTAATCTAAATGGCCTATAAAACAGTGTCCATTCATTTTATTCCCATAATAACCATCAGTTTGAGCTAGGGACAGAGTGATTGACCCAAAGTCATTTGTTTGGCTGAAAACAGACTAAACTCTAGTCTTCCCAATCTTAATATAATGTTTGATATATTACACATTTTAATCCTGTATTTAAATGTATTGTATTAAAACTTATTTTAACATTTAATACATTATCCCATTTTTATATTCTAAAGACTCTTACAGAACATTGCTGAAACAGTGTTCTGTATTTTTTTCAATAGTCTCATCCCAGTTAATGAAAAAGACATTGTTCTTGGTATATAGTTTCAACAACAATGGATGAATAAATGATGGCGCTTGTGTTCTTCATCTTCCAGTAACCAAAAAACAACAATGGATGAATAAATGATGGTGCTTGTGTTCTTCATCTTCCAGTAATTATAAGATTCTATCATGCAATTCTATCACCTCAGTATCTCAGTATCATTGATAGTATAATTTTGTGATTCAACTATCTTGTTAGCAGCCCCCTCTCTTTCTTTTATTTCAGTTAAATCCCAATTAATGATTATAAGGAAGTTCTTCCTATGGTCCTTTTCAATTGGCACCTAGAAAAAAAGAAGAAGAAAAACTGTATTTACTGCACTAATAAAAGCCAGATCCAACCTTCTACTCCCACTTCTATTGTCCCAACAACATCTAAAGAACTTTGAATACATCCTGAGAACAAGGTACAATAATAGAAATCTCTTTCAGAGGAGAAGTGGGACAAGGTCATTTTGGGTACAATATTGATTTTTCCTTTAAAATCTCTACGCTACCTCCACCAACTATACAAAACTAATTTAAGTGAAAGACCAAATATGCTACATAGCATAGTTTGGGCTTTTGGGTAAAATGAATGACTGAATCAGCTGTTGATGGGGAACTTTCATTCTGTCATCATGAGGTGACAATGAAACAGGTGGCTGAGCACATCACGGGCAATTAAGAAGGTCCACCTTCAAAGATTAATGGAACAAAGAGACTCTGAAATGCTTTGGTTGATTTCTCATGCACTATGGCATTCTTGAAAAAAGCTTATTATCTTAATCCATTGCACTCTGGATTCAGATCTGAATCCATTCAGAATATGATGGTAGTGGTGGGATTATGGTGGTTGCTCTAATTCAAGGGTGTCAAACTGGCAGCCCACGGCCTGGATGCATCATGTGCAGGTCATACCCTCCCCCGCTCAGAAAATGAGAAAAACATCACGAAACGTTACATAATGGCAACATAACGTGGCAAGTTTGACATCCATGCTCTAATCAATGACTTTAACAGGAAAGAGATGGGGGGGGAGGGGAACCCTGCTGCTATACTATTCTTTATATCCTTCTGTGTTTTTTGATCCAATTGACCATGGTATATTAGTGGATTGGGAATTGGAGTCATAATAGCAATAGCACGTAGACTTATATACCGCTTCACAGTGCTTTACAGCCCTCTCTAAACAGTTTTACAAAGTCAGCATATTGCCCACAACAATTTGGGTTCCCATTTTACCAACCTCGGAAGGATGGAGAGCTGAGGTACCACAGGCTGGTCCTTTGCTGTTTCCAGAGCAGCCCCGTGGGCCAGATTTGGCCCGCAGGCCTTGAGTTTGACACCCCTGCTTTAGAGGGATCAGGAACATCTGTGGGGAAGGAGGGGTTAAAATGGTGGCCATGACCAGGCAATTAAAGGAATAAGGCTTTGATTCCACAGCCATAGGCAGCATCTTTATTTTTTTCATGCTCCTTGCAGGTATCCTGAATGGATTGACTGATATTGCAAGAGATGAGAGAAAGGTTTCCCAATGACTATGTCCGAATAATGGCACCCTCTCCTGAGAAAAGTTTAATTGACTTCCCACTGCTGGCCTTTTTCAGAAAACAATAAAAAGTCTGTTCCTCCAAGCATTTATGTGATTTCAAGATCAAACCACCTTTTAGATTGTCTGTTATTAATTTTGCTTTGAGAATTTTTAAAATAAAATCTCTAATTTTGCTTTATTTATTGTTTTTAAATATGATTGATTTTATCAAGATGGTTTTATTTAAAATTAATCCCCTGCTTCCTTTCTCTTGTAAATGGCTCAGGGCACTTTTCTGAGGAATATATATATATTTGAAAGTGTAAATGTGTACGTATGTACACATATGTACATGTGTATGTATGTATGCATATATGTATGTATGTATGTATGTATGTATGGATGGATGGATGGATGGATGGATGGATGGATGGATGGATGAATGAATGAATCCAGCATGGTCAAAGGTGAACACTGAAAAAGACTGTGTATTTTCAGTCAATGTCACTTTCAAATAGATAAACATATAAGTTAGTTCTACATTCTAAAGTTAGTCTCCTCCATCATTCAACCCTCTGCCTCATAGTACACATATGAGCAAGTAGAAAATAGATGAGGTCTAACTCATTCATAAGGAAAAAAATCAAAAATGTATGAGCAAGCATTTCTTTTCCTATTTCCCTGTTTTTAAGTGACTGTCATTGGGTATTGTCTTGCCATTTCAGCTTCCCCATTCCAAGAAAGAAGGGAGTGCCTCTTTTGGGCTAAGTAAACTTCCTAAAATAGAGGACGAAGTAGGAATATAAATATGGAAAGTTTTCCTTCCACCATAAGGAAAACCTTCAATATATAGTCTATGAGCTCTGGTGACACAGTGGTTAGAATGCAATATTGCAGGTGAATTGTGCTGATTGCCAACTGCAATTTGAGTTTGGCAATTCGAGTCTCATCTGCTCAAGGTTGACTCAGCCTTCCATCCTTCTGAAGTCAGTAAAATGAGGACCCAGATTGTTGGCATCAATATGACTTTGAAAACTACCAAGAGAGGGTTGTAAAACACTGTAAAGCGGTTTATAAGTCTAAATGCTATTGCTAATGCTAAGTAAAGTTAAGTAATTGGCTGATACTAAAGCCAAATAATCTATTCTTTCACTGGTGAACTTTTTTACTTGAAAAAAATCAAATAAAATTAAAATTAGAAACTTTTAATTAAAGAGAAGAAACAAAAGATTTACACATTTACTTACACATCAAAAGTTGTGGAACTTTTTAAAGTCAAGGAACCTATATGTTATAAAGTTGCTTGTGTCTAATAATCTTATGTTATAATCCCAAAGCGAGGGGTACAAAAAAGATACAAGTGATAAAACTATAACCTATAATGTATACATTGACTCCAACTCATCCATACTTCTCTTGGCTTTAACTTAATCTTCTGCAACAAATTACTGTCAGCCTCAAAACTGTCCAGGAGTGGTGCTGTATGACTTGATACAGTATTTTTTTGTAAATAATTGTGGACTGGATTATATCCATTATTTTAAAACTGTGTAAAAACACACACATATAATTTGGTTCTAAATCATCGCATACAAGATCATACTTTGAAATTTAAAATAAAATTATCTATGTGAGACATTTTCTTTTAGAACTTAAGCCTCTCCTTTAAAATAAGTATTTTGTTGAACCTGCAGAAGAATAAGAATGGAATTGAAAGATCGTGAGAAAATACAGGATGACTGCAGATAAATAGGATACAAGTATATAATGAGAAATAGTTGAAATACGTCTATTGCTCATGTGGTATAGCAGATGCTTCCTTCCTGTTGGATGAATTAGTAAATTTGCAAAGAATTTAAATGTGTTAAAAACTTCTGGCTTTGTCCCATTCCCAATTTATGTAAACTCCCTAAATAAATTATGAATTTATGAGTGAAACTCTGAAAGTTTTCACTTCATTATGCAATGCCTGTATGAGATGTTCATAGCCCTTATACTAATATTTTCAAGTATTTTAAAATATATTTAATGCTTGGGGTAGGGCCATTTTGCCCATAAAAATGTTTCCTAGGGACAGCCCTTTGCTTTTAAGAATTACAATTAAACTCTAAACAAATTAACTGAAAGGCAAAAATCTGGCTGAAATAGTCTAAATTTCAACAAGAAGCCTTGGGATTACTGTTTAAGGCCCTGTCACACTGGCCGACGGATGCAAAATGTTTGTAAAAAGGACACAGCGGACACTTGCCATTCTTGTTATCCGCTCTCAAAAGGGCAAAAATTTGCATAACCAGAGCTGACAACACGGAAAAACGGACGAGGAGACGTAGTGATGCGAAAACGGATGCTCCACGGAAGCCTAGCGACGGAAAGCGGATGAGAGTGGATGGCACATCCACAAGCTTCGGGGAGCGCAGCAAAAGCCAGACTTGAGAACGAAATGCGGATGCAGAGCGGACGCCGAGCGATAAGGCGATGCACAGCGGATTGCCGAGCGGAAGCCCTAGCAAATGCCTAAGTGGAAGCCTATGAACCAGCGGATGCCTAAGCGTTCACTGCGACCATTGCGGGAGGATTGCATTGCGTCAGCCCCGTAATAAAGGAATGCCAGCTCCCAAACAGTCACCATTCAGAGGAAAGACCTGCTTCCAGACACAGCTTGCCAGCCAGCCAGCCAGCAACCAAACAACCTATGGGAAGAAACGGAAGCCTCTAGCCATCTGCTGCAGGCCCTCAAAGAGGGACCAGGCCACCCCAACCCCTGCGCCCTCACTCTGCCTTCTGCTGGGGCTTCGCCAGCCCGGGCTCGCTCTTCTGGGCTGGGCTTCTGCTCAATGCTGCTTCTGAGGGGTTGCTTCTGCTGCGTGCTTACCTCTGCTGGCATGCTCCTGGGCTTCTGCTGGTGCTATACTCTTTGGCGCTGCTCCTGTGCTGGTGCTTCGCTGTGCTTACTCTGGTGGCGCTGCCCTGTCCTGCTGTGCTCCTATCCTCCTGGCTGCTCCTGGTCGTGCTGGTCCCTGCTGGTGCTCCTGGTGCTGTCCCGTGCTGCTTGTGCTGCTGGTGCTGATCCTCGTCCTGCTGGTGCTCCTGCAGTTGCTGCTGCTACTGCTGGTCCTGCTTTTGCTGCTACTGTTGCGCTGCTGGTGTGGTGGTGTGAGGAGCAGCCCTACAACCTCGAAGCCCTTCGGATGAGGGCCCCATAGCCCGCCAAAGGGAGGAAAGAGCACATGCAAGAACGGAGAGGAGGCAACACAAAAACATTGAGTATGAAGGTGCTGGAGTGGCGTATATCACCCTTACTCGAGAGAACGGAGTATTCATGGCGAACGAAACAGCCTCTACAGATACACCAACGCGATAGCAGCGCTTGGAGAAAAGGCGGAGAGCCTGGGCTACACTTCTGAGGTGCTTCCCGCTGGTGGAAGCACATTGCACACGCTGGACGGGAAGCTGCCACTCAAGAAATCTGCCCAGGCCAGGTCAAGCTGACGGACAGGGAGAAGCCTACATGATGCGCCAGTGCAAGCTTCTTGGAGGGTGAATCCGCCACGAGAGCAGCCCCTCTCACAACCCCTCTCTCTCAGCAGCCGCTGAGAGCCAGTCCTCTCTGGCAAGAGTCAGCTCCTGGTCTCCATCGCATGGTGATCTTTGGAGCGTGCCCAGTGGAGACCCCCCTGACAGCTGTATAACTCAGCAGAGCGCGTGGAGGACCCCTCTGATGCATGAGGAGAAAGGAAACGGACTCCACCACAGCCCAAAACCCTTCATCCACCCCCGCCTTCCACCTCCCACATGAAAGCAGAGAGGCAAACCGAGCGGACAAGACCACACTGTCCTGCTGAGCATAAGAGAACACCATCAGGATCAGCTTAATCTCCTTCTCTCAGCTAGGTACACACCGAGTTCCTCATTCCCTCCAACCGCAAGCCCCTTCCTCACCTATTGAACCAGACCCTCATAGACATGCACCCCATTACAGCTGGTGAAGACAGATCACCGATCTGCTCCACACCCCTCGCAGCCTAGACTTGATCTACTACTACTACCCACCCAGTCCAAGTCTGCGCCTCCACTCTCCAGCCACTGCCTTCCCAAGCTTTCCACAGCCCTCTCCTACCAGTACGGCAACCAGGAGGTCCAGCAGCACAGGCAGCAGCCCTGTCCATGACAAAATTGTTACATCGGATGCCACCGTGCCACTGTATGACCCCCACCCAGCGATGCCACCGATGCCCACCGATGCCACCGATGCCACCCACGCCACTAGATGCACCCACGCCACAGATCCACCGTACGCCATCCTCACCCAGCTGCAGACCAGACAGCCCCACTACACTGCTCCTTCCTTCACCCCACAGCCCAAGCCCGCCTCAGTACAAATCTGTCATCGGTATGGCTGGACACCCCACTCATGAGAAAGGCTCTCCAACATTCATGGGCTGAGTCCAGCTGCTGAGACTTCCTCAACACACCGTCCCCTGTTGTCCTCTCAGGCCAGCCACCCCAGTGGAGCTTCAGACCAGCACTCCAGCAGCAGCCACCTCCATAGCACCTGACCCTCACCCTTAGATTGGGCACACCTCCGAGGACCAAGAAAGTTCCAAGAGACTGGGGGCTAAACTTGTTACTTTTACAGCTTGTTATTAATAAAATTAGCTTTGCTTACACATTGCCCTTCATTTATTTTATTAAATAAAGTCTGTGGAAACTTTTAGAATGGTTTAAGCCTTTGCATGCTGTGGGATGGGAGATAGCTGTGGATGGCCAGATACCTTTGGATGCGTAATAGCTGTGGGATGGGCAGATACTGTGGATGGTAATTAGCTGTGGATTAGATAAACCTCCAGTGCAAAGCATAGTGGGACTGTATGGTCCACCCCCAGGCACACACCTATGGCCCTTTTTTTATCAATAATAAATGTAATCATTCATCCACACATATCAACATAAAACAACTCTTTATTAAATGCCCTGTTCATTGTACCCACCCAACATACATGCCCAATCTCATTAATGTGATGATGACAGCTGAAGAAGCATCCATTAAGCATCTATCATCCGTCTTGCCACTCCACTGCTCCAGCTGGGGAGTTGCACCAGGTTTCGTCCCCTTGGCCTCCATCCCCAGGCTCCATAGTCCCCATGCCGTTGAGGTCACGACCTGTTCTGCAAGACTGGTATGGGTGCGCATGAGATGTGCAGATGCAAGCAACTCCACGATCCTCCTCACCGGTTGTGAGCGATGCTTCATGTGGTAAGAATACCTGAACCTGTTGGCCAGGATGCCAACAGCGTTTCTCCACCACCCGCCTTTGCCCTGGGACAGCGTTAGTTGAAATCCTCTCTTCACGGGAAAGAGTCTGAAGTGTAGGGCTTCATGAGGTAGTTCTGAGGGAGAAGGCATCATCCCCTATGAATGTCATTACTAGAGGCCGATCTGTGCGGCAATGTGTCAGTCTCAGGCCATAGTGGCTCTGGAAGTGCTGGTAAGCTCATCAATGTTCGCGTTCCATCTCCTCCTTGACCGTCCATGAGCCGTGTCGAGGTAGTCTTTACAACTGCGCAACCCTGAAGCATCTGATATGCTGGACCTTCCTTCCGCACCGAAGCGAGCGATGTACGATGAACTTGTAGTCACTGAAGAAGCCTTGTAGTTAAAAAGTGACCCTGACTTGTGTGGAGCTTTGCAGCCATAACTGTGTTGCCATCTATGCTCCATACGCATTGGGGAAATTTCCACCTCTGATACCACTGCTCTGCCAACTTGCTTCATCCTTCTGTCAGTGAGGTGCACTGGAGGATCTTCCTCCAGGTATTCTTCGATGATGGCCGTGCACCACTTCGTCTTGACCACAATGCTTGCATGGTGTTTGTGGCACCTCAGCCATACTGGCATGCTCCTTTAGGTGTCCCTGAGGCCAGTGGCACAGAGTCAGTGCCACCTTGAGCCCAGGTCTAGGCTGCGGCCAGAATTGGTGCTTGCTTGGTCAGACCTTGGTCTCAGCCGCTCACAAACTTTGTCAAACATGGCTGGAGCATCCTTCATGAAGTTCTGAATGCACCGAGTGTCTTCGTTCCTCAGCTCCATCATCAGCTTGTTGTACAGCCGTTACTCTCTCTTCTCCCGATCCATCTCGGACCCAGACACTCTTGGCCCCCTCCTTTTCTTCCTGTAGAACAGTTGAAAGAGAGCCTGTAGATGGCTTCGCACGTTGCAAAGGATGGTGTGCTACCAAAATGACCATGTGTTACGATCCATTGTGACAGTCAATGGATGCTGTTGAAGAGCAAGAGCCAGACATAGGCTGCAGAGGTCCTGCACAGCAGGCCTGGACTGAAAGTGAATCCAGGTGAGTTGCTTCTTCCCCCTTTTTAAGCATATAGGTTTTCACTATGTGTTTCCCTTTTGCATCTCAGCATCCTCTAGACATCCTTTTAATCCGAGATATGCCCCTCTTGAAGTTTTTTCCATTTTAAATGCTTTGCGATCGAGCCGCATCCGCTTGTCATTCTTTCTCCTTCCTAGCTACTACGTGTGCGTCCATTCCACGTCGTTTCCGTCCTCCCTGTGTCCACTTTCCGCTGCGAGCGGATTTGAGTTACGCGGATGGCAGCGAGCCGTACGGATATAGCGATCGTAACGATGACAACGGAGTAGAACGATGTCCCTGTATTGCCGTTGCAGATGCAGAACGTGACGCGTGGATACATTTTCGCTCAAAAAGTTTTGTAGCACTCAAAACTTTTTGAGCCGGAGAACCTCAGTCGACAAGATGCTGGACGGATAGAGAGAGGAAAAATGGAGCAGTGAGTACAAAACGTAAAATCGCGATAACTCAACGGATGGCAAGGTTTCTCTCTGTTTACATCCTCTTTCCATCCGTTGATGCAGTGTGACATACGGCTTTATAGTTAGGGGGCAAGCAATTTAAAAAAGGCAACTTCATGTAGAAACAAGACCACACTCAAAAGCCTACATGCAAATGATGTTATACTCTAGCATCTAACTAAGACCTACCTATGCGTTGCCAATAAACTAAGCCCGCAAGATGGCAGCCAGGTAGACACATAAAGACCTGCTAGGACCCAAGAGAGAAATACACAACAAAATTTAAGATATTGAGTAGTAGTTAACAAAGTAACAAAAAATACATAGATTCCGGTCCTAGGGATCTACAAAGTCGCAGTAAAAGGATTCGGGCAAAGAAAACCCTAAAAACCAACCACAAATCCAGATGCACCAGAGTTGAGTCAAAAGTCCGAGCCCTGCAACTCCAAACAAAATGGAGAAAATGAATCCAGAGGTCAGTTTACAGGTAAACCGAAAAATATAAATATGGTGCAAAAGGTCATTTTTTCACTATGCAACTTAAAAGGTGAAATAATATATGAGATAACTCATACGTGCAAAGCAAAAACAGTTCAACCATGATTTGTCATAATTTGAGAGATTCATGCTTACAGCTCATGAATAAACCCCAAATCTCACAATCTCAGAAATTAGCAATATACATGCAATCAATAAAACAAGTGATTGTACATTGAACAATATGACCTCTTGAAAAGAGAAGCAATGCATATTACTGTAGAACTTGGTTTGGGCTCCTTTTTGCACAATACTGCCTGCAGTGTGGCTATGGCATGGAAGCTATCAGCCTGTGCACTTGCTGATTTATGAAGACCAGATCTTCAATAGTTGGCCTATCAGCTCTTCTTTCATTGTTCCGGTTCTCACGTCTCTCATCTTTCTCTTCATAGATCTCTATGGGTTCAGTCAGGCGAATTGCTGGCCAATCAAGCACAAATAATCCCACTGCGTCATTTGCACCAGGTTTTGGTGCTTTTGGCAGTGTGCGCAGGTGCCATCCTTCTGAGATAATCAGCATCCCCTAAAGCTCACTGTGAATGAAGCATGAAGCTGCCTCCAAAATCTCTCTGGCGATGGCTGCCATTGACCTGGACTTAATGAAACACAGTGGACCAACACCAAGCAGATGACATTGGCTCCCCAAATCAACACAGACTGTGGAAACTTCAACTGGACTTCAAGCATCTTGCAAATGTGTGCCTTCCATTCTCCTCCAGACTCTGTCATTGATTCCCAAATGAGATGCAAAAGTTGGCTTCTCATCAAAAGAAACTCTGGACCTCTGAGCAACAGCCAGTTCTCTTTTTCTTTCGCCCAGGTAAGACGCTCTCTGATGTTTGTTGTTCAGGATCGGCTTGACAAGAGGAATTCAACATTTGAAGCCATCCAGATCTGTCTGTGTGCTGGTGGCTCTTTGATGCACTGACTCCAGCTTCCTGTCCACTCCTTGTGAAAATCGCCCAAACACTTTTGAATGGCCTTTTCCTGACAATCCTCTCCACTCAGTCATCCCTGATCTTGTACACCTTTTTTTTCCCACACTTTTCCCCTCCACATAACTTTCTATTGAAAGTGCTTTGATACAGCCACTTTACAGCATCCAACTTCTTTTTGCCAATTACCTTAGTTTTCCCTCAAATGAGGGGAAGTAATGAGGTTTCTGCAAACTGTCAGGTCAGCAGTCTTTCCCATGATTGTGATTCCTACTAAAAACCAGGACTGAGAAACCATTTAAAAATCTCTAACCCTTGGCATGTGTTATGGCTAATTACCTGATAGAAGTGGACATTGAGCCTGGAATATTGAATCTTTTCAAATAATGCTAATTTTCATGAGATTGTGATTTGGTTTTCATGAACGTAAGATAATCATCACAACTATGACACCATCATGGTTTTTAGACTATCTTGCTTGCCTTGTAATAATCTACTCATTATATAGTTTCACTTTTTGTTGCATTACTGCCAATTTAAATGAACCTTGCAGATATTCTAATTTTTCGAGTTTCACCTGTATAAGCCTACCTCAGCCATCTAGGAGGAATTGGCAAACTGGAGCAGTTCCTCAACTCCACCATCGATTGCTATAAATCCACACAAAAGAAGGAATGCCAGGGCTAGTAGTAAATTAGAGGGCCCCTGAGGATTAAACAAATGGCAAGTCTAACTCCCTAACAGAGGCTAACAGGGAGGCGAAGCCAAAGCAATCTGAGAGTCCCTCCAGCAAAAATAAGCAATAAACTAATAACGTCAACAAACAGTGTGCAGCCAGGGAGACCGGGAGTGACTTCGGCCTATGCTTTGAAGATAGCCAACTTCCCAAGAGCTGATGAGGTGAGCAACACCAGTGGAGGCAAAGCTTCCCACTGGCTGCCTCTGAGACCCAGCCACACAAAATAATAAACAAACAACAAACAAACAAACAAAATAAATAAATAATAAAAAACAGACAATCAATATACAATCATGACTGCAAACACTCCACTTCAAGCCCCACCAAAACAAGGACTGCTACTGACATGTCTATGACTCCTGCACAGCTTTGTCTTATGAACATTGAGGAGATGAGAGTCTATGCAAGTGCTCCCTATGTGACTCTACACCCATTACTAAGTAGTTTGGGTAAATCAAAAAGTGTAGCCCCAGTTTCTTCGCATTCAACTCACTAAAAACCCTCCCAGTTTGCATTTCCACTATTCTTCCCATCCTGCAAGCCCAGACTGACAAATGTATTGTTTGTGAACAGGTGACACTTTGGAAGCACGTCAAGCACTGTTGAGAAAAGAACAAAACTGAAAAGTGAACATCAGCTATCCTAAATTATGAACACAGCTCAACAACCAAGCCACCAGAAAATCACTAGTAAAACTCTAGTAACATCTCCCATCCTTTATCAAGACTCAGTGAACACGAACAGAAGCATCCCAATGGCCTGTCTTATTTACTCGATCACCAATGAGTCTAATGGACTACCGCATAACATTTGTGACATCATCAGCAATTTCCAGCATAACTATCTCTCCTGATGAAATCAATCAATGTTCCCACAACAGCCCTGAGTTTCAAGCAACAGTGATGGCTCATGGCCCCATGCTTCTGCAGAGTCATTTGCAAGAGTGAAACTGTTCCATCCGGAAAGAAGTGCGCGAGATCGTGTTCCAACAACAAACTCTTTAATTTTAAACTCACTAACAATGGTAACGCGAATAAGAGCCAAGCCGCGGCAGTCCCCTTTATAAACCGCTTGCCCGCGCTTGGGCCAATGACACCACTTAAATTTTCCCGCCATTCTGCAGGCTAATGGAATTGGTTCTCTAATGGCCAACCAAGAACGCCTTTTTTGGCCAATCAGAATAGGGAACTTGGAGCCTACCAAGTTCCATACGTAACACCCCTCCCCCCTTGTCAGTTCCAGACATGTTCATGGAGGCATGCAGGTAGTGGGCTTTGTTGAGTCGCTGGTTTGACCTGCCACCAAACTCAGTCTCGGCATGTCTGTCGAGCAATTCAGACAAGATCACTTCTCTCTCCTTCTCCATGCAACCTCCCCTCTCCCCCATGGAAGGTGATCAGCCTGCCGCTCTCGCCTAGTCTCTTGGCCGTAATGGCTCCACGCACCCCGCTCCCTCCTGGTTTGACCGGGTTGGTAGCTTGGCCGCTGTCTCCTTCAGGAAGGCCCGCTTCATTCTCCTGCTCCTGGACTTATCATTTTGGATTCATCTAACCTGAGCTCAATTTTATGTTTGATAGTCTTTTGTAATTGTTTGTTGTCCTTTATGGGAGTTCGTCATCTCCCTTTTTGATTTATTTTGTATTTCCCCCCCCCAGTTGTTTTTTGTCGATATTTATTTGTGGCTCTGGTGTGTTTTTCCTGTTCGAGATTGCCTGAGAACGAAGTCTGGTCCAATGACTGCTTTCCACTTCTCTTCCTGTCTAGGATAGTCGGTAAGACCGGGGCTGTAATTTGGGTGATCATGGCTGGAACAGCAACAGTCCCCGTGAGGTTTTTTGCATAGACCAGGTCGCCAGTTCAGAATGTTCGTATTGCCGACGAATCAGAAGTTTGTCCCCAGTGTAGTGGTTGCAGTCTGTCAGGTAGCAACACATTTTTCTACCATCAGGAGTTCTACTGCTTTGTTGGTTGTCTCTAAGGGAATATGCGTAGGTTAGTAGTGATTTTTTTTAGTTTGTCTTGCACCTCCCCCTTTGTCCATTCTATCTAATCCCTCCTTAAGTGTACGAACCATGCATTCAGCCCTCCATTGCAGCCAGAGGGCTGCGCTGAAAAGCAGTCGATACTCTGGCAGCCAGATTACTTTCAGAATTTGCTAATCTAGTAAACTGGGGCCCATTATCCCGACACTAGTACATCAGCATCCATGTGTAGCTAAAAGTTTGTCTAGCTGTTTCATTACTTGCCTCGTAGTTGTGGAAACCATGAGGATGACTTCTAACCAGTTCGAGTAGGCATCCACAACTATTAAGAGTGTTGCCTTTGTTCGCCCAGCAAAATCAATATGTAGTCTAGATCATGGACCTCTCGGAGTATTCCCATCTCTAAACCGGGCCTTGTTAGGGGTAGCCTGATTTTTGACAAGTCATGGCATCCCAACATTCAATGTCCTTATCCACCCTGCCACCAGACGTAACTCCTGCCAGCTTTTCATTTTGACTATGCCGGTGCCCCTCGTTGCAACATGCACAGAAACATCTTCCCTGGATCTGTTGTATCACCCACCCTGTCAACCCATAATATGCAACCCTTCTCTAAGACATTTGTCTTGTGGGTGCGAAATGGCCTTAATTCTCTTCCGGCCAGCATTACCTACCCAATTACAAAGTCGCGCTGTCAAAGGTCTTTCGCGTGGCTCTCGCGACATCCCGGCGTTAGCGCAGGTCGCGGCAGGTCTCTAGTTGGAGTGTGTGAGATGTGGAACTGGTCCTCTTCTGTGATGGCAGCGTGTGGAATGGCTCAGGGCGTCCATTGGTGTGATGATTTTCCGGGGCGATTGAATTTTCCGGGGCGAGGTAGAGTAGGCAGAGAATTCAGACCACCTTTTCATTCTATGGTGACAGAAATGTTGGGCTTGCTTGTGCCTGCTAGGATTCCTAACAGGCGGCTTGTGATCAGTGATGATCAAAAGTTTCTACCGTCACCAGGTATCATGAATCTTGACTCTGGCGAGATTGCCGTAGGGCTTCTCTGTCGAGTTGCTGTAATTCTGTCTGACTTATGGAAACGTTTCTTTGAATAAAAAGCAAACCAGTGCCTCTCTGCCATCTGGTAGTTTGTGGCACAGGATGGCGCCGATCCCAAAAGACTATGCATCACAGGTGACGTCAAAACCAGTGTATGCTACACTGATTTAAAATGATGTTAGACATTTAATAGCGTCTTTGATACCCTGAAATGCTTGCTCTGTTCCCATGTGCCCCCATGTCCAGGTAGTTTTTTATGTAACACCAATGTGAAGGTTCTGCATATGTGCCTTATGGGCAGGAAAACAATTGTAAAAATTATGATCCTAGGAATGCGTGAAGGTCAGTTTTTCCCTAGGTTCTAGTGCATCCTTTGATTTCTTTAGCTTTTTTTTGTGGGGGTGTATTTTTCCTTGTTCATCTATAAATAGCCCAAATAAACTCGACCTGGTTGGTGGCCTAGATTACATTTCTTCTCGCTTTACCTTGAGGCCTGCGTCTCTAATCTTCTTAAAACTTCCCTCAATCTGTTCTCGAGTTGGCTGGCATTTTCTTGCTGAACCAGAACGTCGTCATAAATTAAGGACGACTCCCTTGATCCGTTAACAAGCTCCCATGAACATGCCTTTGAACACGCTGGGCAACGCTACGCCGAACTGAGCGTTACCACTTGAATGCCCTCTATGTGTCACAATATGTCTGTGCCTCTGCTTAAGAGGTGTCATACGGTAGTGTTGTTTACTTCGGTGAGATCCAAGCTTCACAAAAAATTGTCTCCCCCTACGTGAGTGCAAGTAAATGTCTGCACGTCCGGTACTGATTGCACTTTGTTGGAGCGCATGGTTTAGGATGGGCCTGTATGTCTCCGCAGATGCACCCATCTGGTACACAGATCATGAGGGTGTTTTCCCACCTGCATTCGATGGCTAACACCCCTTGAACTAGTAATATTATTTAGTTTGTATCAATTTTTTGTTTTAAAAGCAAACGGGACGATCTGGCCTTTAAACGGATGCGGGACTATTTCGGTCTAGGCTAAGATTGAAAATGGGGCCCCTTGTACTGCCTAGGTCCCGTCGAAAACATCTTGGAATTCCTGCAGCAGCTCTCCTCCCAGTTGCGCAGCATCGGTTGACCCGTCATTCCCGATTCCCCAGGGTTGCAAACCATTTGCATCCCTAAGCAGCTAAGGCGCATCACGGCATACGTCAGAGCAAGATTCAGCGTGATTCTTAAAATCATGAGAAATGTCCCAGGCCTCCTACTTCCGAATTCGATTCCCTGTAGTCTTTAAAACAGCTTGTTTCTGTAATTCTTTTTGTTAATGTCCGGTATCAAGGCGCCGGCATGGTCGTCCAGAAACCATAGATAGGAAAGACCCTGAGTCACTTTCCATCTTACAAGCTCCCTGGATGCTCACATCTATCCGGACCTCTTCCCATTTCTCCCTGGCATTTCGAGGTTACTGTCTGGGTGCGTCCCTCTCTGTCACATGGTTCTTACTTCGGGTCCAATCTGCTTCCCAGCTTGTCTTTCTTCATGTCTGGGCGAGATGGTGCTGCTGCGTCTTTAGACTAAGCTCTTATTTGTTTCGGCAGACCCTTTCGATGTGCCCCCCCGTTTTACAATCCCTACAATTGCGTTCGAAACCGATTCAGCCTCGCGGTGGTGCCCCTGCATCACCCACACACGAAAACTCTTGCCGTTCTTCTCTTTCCTGCCATTTCTTGTCTGATTGAAGTCTATGACACTTCATTATCCTCGGTATCGCTCTGGATTCGAGAATCTTCGTCGTGGGCTTTCGCTGTGGCTTTTCTTGCCTCCCTCTGCCTTTCTTCTCTCTGGCTGGTTTGCAGTCTGGAATCGCATCATGGCAACATAGGGCTGCTGATCTTCTTGACCCTCGCGGTGCTCTGCAATAGCCTCGGCCAGTTATGTTGTTCTATTCAGCACTTACTCTGAAGGTTAAAAAAGTGCCTCAACCTGAGGACCACACAGTCCTTCATGGCCTTTCATGTTCTGGAACTTGCGGCTCCTCCAAGTTGTCTCCAGGCTCTACAAAATCTCCTGACAGTGTTCATCTTCCTTCTGTCCTTCTGAAACTCGTTCTTTTATCCAGTTGGAGACCACGGCTGCGTAATGTGCTCTGAGCAGTCGTTCAGCTCGGGGCAAGCCATCTGTGACATCAAGAGTTAGCCCTCGCCCTTGCCATTTTAAAAACAATGTCCGCAGTATGTAAGGAATACAGCCCTCTTCCTTTGCGTCAGATATTTCCGCAGTCGTGCCTTCTAAAACATAGAAAGTATCGAATATACGACTCCCAATCCTCCTCCATCAGGATGAATGGTGCACGCTCCGTGTTGTTACTGCCATCTCTCTCGCTCGGTTCATAATCGCCCGCAGTCCTTTACCGTCTCACTCTCTATGACATCCCACCTTCGTCACCATGGTCCATCGGAAAAGTGCACAAGACCAGGTTCGAACAACAAACTCTTTATTTAAATCTCACTAAGCAATGGTAACGGAACATGACCCAACCGTGCAGCCCTTTATTATAGCGGCTGCCTGCGGGCTTGTGCCATATGACATCACTTAAATGTTCCCGCCGGCTGACGGCTTGTTGGATTGTTCTCTAAGCCAATCCGAGAATAGCCTTTTCGGCCATCAGAATAGGAACTTGAGTTCTACCAATTCCATACATAAACAGAAACCAGCAAATGTAAATCATTTCCTCAATAACTCACTTCACCCAAAAACTGCACAAACCATAGAAACTTCGTTCATGCCCGACCAAGTCCATACCAATGTGCCCATGCCTGCCAGCTCCGCTGGAGCTCAAAAGACACCAAGAACCAAGGAAGACTACCTGTCCATGTCATGCACTACTGATCAAACAGCAAGATAATGGCCTGCTTCCAACAATGCCCCTCCAACCCAAAAACACCAAAACTAGGCATCGCACTCCCCCAACTTCTTTCAGGTCCCACTCTACAGAACAAAAGCCTAAAATGCAAGCCATTACTGCAAGAAGCCTCACAAAAAAAATCCCAAATTCCGCCTAGCTTCTAAATGCAGCTCTATTCAAATCTTATTTTTGTCTGAAACATGTAAAGTATTTTCCTGAGCTCAAAATTATACCATTGACTATCATGTTTTCCGATCTGACCATGAATAACCGGAGAGCGGGTGGTGTTGCTATCTTCTATAAGAAGTCCAATATCTGAAAAGATAATGTACACAGACTTGCTCTTCCTGAGACCATTGTCTGTAAATTCCTTAATGCCACAGTCTTTCCTGCTATGTGATAGAGCCTATTATACCTTGTCATATGAAACAAGTAACTGCCATACTAACGTGGCACTTCCTGCCCACACTCCCTTATCTTTCTTGTTGACCTCAATTTGCCTCTATTAATTACCCTAAACGATGTACAACTGAACCTTTACATGAAAGCCCATGTACCAATGCTGTTACCATTCTGGCCTGGAGCATTGGTAATGAATAACACTCAGCCTCAACATATTACTAGATCTCCATCTTCTGCAATAGTTTAAACTCAATTTATGCTACAAGTTAAGATTCCTTTCCAACACGTGAACACGCATATTCATTTTTTATCTCAATTTGTGTCTTGCAATCATAATATGGATCCCAAATTATATTTTTAAAAAACAGCTATGATTCTCATACATCGCTACTTCACATTACCTTTATTGCACTTGCTGTCACATATATAACTGCAAGAAAACCCACTATAACACTTTTTTGCCCTGAAGTCAATAGATCATTATCATCATGTATACCTAAAATAACCCCCTTTAACCCAAAAAAAAAAAAATACCTATAACAATAAGAAACTACAATCAAGAAAAAATATCTTTGCATGAAAAAACATGGCTATGAACTCAACTTTAAAAACTGTACAAACTGTTCGCCGCCAAATTCACAAGGCTCAAGTAACCAATCACCATTGCCACAGAGTCAAGAGCTGTCAAACTTAACTCCCCTGACCTTCGTCATACATTCCAAATGCCAAACTAAAGACCTCAAAACTATTCCACCATAAGAAAAGCTTGTTGGTTAGTTGCTTAATGGGAATCTCTCTCTT
>BHFT01017747.1:0-12486 GCA_004320025.1 Laticauda laticaudata | reverse complement strand
CTCTCTCTCTCTCTCTCTCTCTCTCTCTCTCTCTCTCTCTCTCTCTCTCTCTCTCTTTCTTTCTCCCTCCTCCCTCCCTGACTTTGCTCTACTTTCCTGATGTGCCTGTGGAGCTGGCGCTTTGAACATGGATGAATGGATGGATAGATAGAGAGACAGATAGGTAGGTAGCTAAGTAGATATATTGATAGGTAGGTATGTAGTAGGCAGGCAGGAAGGCAGACAGACATACCTTTTGGATGGATAGGTAGGTAGTTATATTGGAAAGTAAGAAGAATGATAGATAGGTAGGTAGATTGGTAGATAGATTGGTAGATATATTGGTAGGGAGGGAGGAAGATAGATATTTATATGTATGGATAGGTAGGTAGATAGATGGATTTATATATGGATGGATGGATGAATAGATAGGTAGATAGGCAGGCAGACAGAAAGACAGATAAGACAGACCTTTTGGATGGATGGATGGATGGATGGATTAGATAGGTAGGAAGGCTTTGATAAGTAGGAAGCCTTTGACCAAATGCCCAATATCCAGGATCCCACTCAACCTAGCCTGCCCCTCTTTGTAGTTGCCATGCCTAACAGCAAGTTCACAGGCTGCCACTCCCATCAGGGATTGGCCTCCCAAGCTGCCCCCCCTCCTGGGGTACTCACATCGTACAGGGCGATACTGTTTCCTGCTTCCTGGAACTAGTACAGGGCAGGATTGAGGAAGCCCAGGGCAGGCAGCAGTGCAGCTTTGAAAAAGTAGAGCAAAGCCATGCCACCGCTGCTGCATTCGAGGTGCCGCCCCTGCAGGCACGTTGGGAAGCATTGACTCCGGAGCTGGCACTGCAATGGGTGAAACTGCAGAGCCGGCCGGCGCCTCAAATGCCCCCCTGCTGCCTCTTAGCGCCTCTCTGCCGGCCCCCTTGGGTATGCTAAGAGGCGGCAGGGGGCGGCACGTCGAATGCAGTGGCTCATAATGTGTCACCGCTTCTGCATTGGAGGTGCTGGCTCTGGAGTGGTGCTACAGTCAATGGATGAACCTGCCGGCCAGCACTTCAAACGCCCCCCTGCTGCCTCTTAGCATCCCAAGGCGGCTGGCATGTTGAACGCGGCCGCTGCAGCATGTAAAGTTCCACCACTTCCGCATTGGAGGCTCCAGCTCTGGAACAGTGCTACAGTCAATGGGTGAACCTGCAGGGCCGGTGCTTCGAACTCTCCCTGCTGCCTTTTAGTGGGAACTACTAATCTAGACAATGGAGAAAAGGAGGTATACGTTGACTACCATGCTGATTGCATCAAAAGAAAGTCACACAACCCACAACACCGCATCCAACCCCACTCCATCCAATCCAACATCACTCAAAACTAGGCACACATGCCCCAAACTACCTCTATTCCAACCACAACTGGCCTTAAATGCAAGCTACTCAGTGCAGGAAGCCCTGTAAATAAAATTCCTGAATTTCTCCTCTGACTAACTATGGTTAAATTTGACATTATATTTGTCTGTGAAACATGGCTCAACGCATCTCTCCCTGACTCCATTATCACAGTAATAGATAATCATGTTTACTGATCAGATCATGAAATCCATAGAGGAGGTGGTGTTGCTATTTTCTATAAAAAGTCCCTACATCTAAAAACCATCCAAGTTAACCAGGAGCTTGCAATTCCTGAGACCATTGTCTGTGAACTGTCCTTAAATATCACATTTTGGTTCTTACTATGTTACAGAGACCCTGATTATGACATCAAACATACAAACAAGCTAAATACAATACTAACATGGGCAGCATCCTGCCCACACACTTTTTATCTTTCTTGGTGACTTCAATCTACCTCATATTAACTGGACCCTTAACAAATGTACAACTGAACGGCCACCATGCAACCTTCTACAATGCACAGTAACAAATCTGGGACTACAGATAAACAACTAGTAACCCAACAACCCTAGAACTTAAACAACTGCCATCGATGCTGCATGCTCTGCACTAGTTTTGAATTCAAATTACGGGAATTATCACATTAAAGAAAATCCTTTCCAACAGTGACCACAACCATAATTGACTTTTGTCTCAACATATGTCCACACAAAAAATCATCAACAATGGACAAGAATCCCCAATTAATAACATCAAAAAAAGGCACTATGATCCTTATAAACAAATGATCTCTCTCTTATTCCTTCATTGGGGAATTTCTATTAACTGGATGCATACTGTAGAAGATCATTACAACATATTTTTAACTTGAAGTCAAAAAGAGTCATAAACTGTATGTACGGAGACACACTCCCAATAACCAGAACAAAACAAATCAAACACATAACAAAATAAGGAAAAGAATCCAAAAAGAAATCACTATTGGCGGAAAACAAATCTGGTCACGTTACCAACTTCAAAAAGCGATAACAAAAATTTATGCCATCAGAATAAAGACTGAATGCACATTATAACATTAAACATCTTACGCACTCCACTGCGGCTTTTCTACAATTTGTAAATAACAAACTGAAAGACTCAAGATCCATTCCCACTCCTGAAAGAACTGATAGTAAAGACTGCAAATGACAACACGATTAAAGACAAACGCTTGTTAACTACATTCTTTGTCCTCGTATTTGTAAAACAGCAAATGATCATGCCTAGTATTTGCTTCGTCGAACCACGACAACAACAATGTCTAATTACAGTACCGAATTTTATAGAAGAAATGTTGAAAAGCAAGCTACGCAATCTAAAACCATCTATCTGTTGGACTGGAAGGTGTTTAAGAGTTGTTTTAACCTTATCTAGCATAGCTTTTTCTCTGGTAATATTTATAACTACTACCATAGCGATACAAAACATTTGCTCGAACCATACTCGAATACAGCTCATCAGTCTGGAACCCACATTAACGTATCTGATATTAACATAGTTGAGAAAGTCCAGAAATATTTCACAAGAAGAGTTTCCCACCTCTCTACTCATTGCAGAATATCTTATGCCTACCCAGAGCTATGACATTCTAGACCTAGAAAACCTAGAAAACATACGCCGCCTTCGGTCTCGAACTAAGTATAGTATATAAAATCATACATTGCAGTGTCCTCCCTGTCAATGATTACTTCAGCTTCACTATCACAATACAAGATCAAACAATAGATCAAATAGATACAAACTCAAGGTTAATCGCACCAAACTTGATTGCAGGAAATAAAACTTCAGCAACAGAGTGGTCAATGTCTGGAATACTCTACCTGATTCTATGGTTTCTTCCCCAAACCCCCAAAACTTTAATCTTAGACTGTCTATATTGACTTCACCCCTTTCCTAAGAGGTCTGTAGGAGGTGTGCATAAGTGCACCAATGTGCCTATTGTCCCTGTCCTATTGTTTCTTTTATTTTTCTTTACTATCCATCTCATATATTCAATATTTTCATACTTATACCTGTTATTTTGTGAGTAATTGACAAACCAAATAAATAAAAATAAAAAGTAAATAAATATCACAATTTAAATGTTATTTAAAATTTGAAAGGTAAAACTGTTACCAACATTAAAACAGAAGGTTTCAGTTAAGATTTACCAATTTTTTTTTTTTTAATCCAAAGCCACATTTTTCTGTCTGAATAGCTACAGTTAATCCAAACTTTTAGAGTATAAAAACTACATATAGTGTATTTGTTCTTCTTTTCTAGCATTCAATTCTCTGTTTGTTATTTATTAATCTATGTGATGAAAGACATAAGAGTTTTGCATCTGTTTCTAAATATTTCAAAAAGACTGAAAAATAAGTTCAAATCTATGTTTGTCTTTTTCTCCCCCAGGAAGACATGGATCACAATTATTACACTTCAAGGATATATGGCCCCTTTGATTCTTCCAGCCGAGATTTGTGGGTAAACATTGATAAAATGGAAAAAGATAGGGTGAAGATTCATGGAATACTCTCCAATACCCATCGACAAGCCGCAGTAAGACATTTGATATATATTCCAATTTAATTCTTTTCTCAAATACTTGAATTACCTTTATGTTACATGTTGTTCATGTCATAGCATAGCATAGCATGTTATAGCATAGCATAGCATGTAATCAGAAATATTAATCTATAATTCAAATCTGGAAATCCTTTTCTGATTTTTGTCTTTTCTTTGTAAGAAGAAATCAGTGATGATATTCTACCAGTTTGGTCCAGTTCGGCCAAACTGGTAGCAAAAAGAGCCAACAATCAGCTGAGAGGAGGACAAAAAGCCTCCAAGATCAGCTGAGAGGAGAAAGGAGAGAAAAGCACAGGATCAGCCCTCCCACCTGTCCCTGAGCTTTTCTCTTCTTTATTCTCTCAGCTGATTGGTGCTTCAAGCCTCAGCTGGTGTGTGGAAAGCTGTACATGCGCATTAGGTATATGCGCATTAGTTGCGCGCATACACACATGTAATCACCAAACTGGTAGTGGAACAGGTAGGATCCCAGTGCTGGAAGAAATTGTCTCATTTTATATATCTGTAAGAAAATATTTCATGAAGTTATTTTTTAATTAGATGAGCCTTTCAATTTCTTTTTAAAAAATTGCAGAAAGATTCCAAAATGTTTTAAAACTGAGAAATAGTTTCAGTGACATCCAAGTCAGTGGTTGCTTTGCCCTTGCATTTGTTTGATTGAGAAATTATACCGCAAATTGACTAGCTTAACTGCCATATTTAGAAATAGAAAGAAACAGCCCTGTGTTTATCCTTTACATTTGTATGAGCTGAATTTCTGAGCTCTATTAAATCCTTGTCAAAATATTATTGTTTTGAGTTGTTGATACTTGTCAAATGAGAATGAGATGACAGATGTAATTTTATTTCCATATCAAAAAGATAATTCTGGTTAATTCTGATCCCACATAAAAATCTTGTGTGAGGATATTAACTAAGCTTCTGATTTACATATATAATTCAGTGCCCCTTTACTGTCAAATAGAATTCCTATTATTTTTCCACATACTGAAAGCTACCAGAAAAATCAAAGTTAGTCCTAAATTATATCTAAATTCAGTAGCAGAAATGATAAAGTGACTAAATTGATTCAAACTCACCTGAGAAGCACTTGGACACTTTTTGAGAAAGAAGTCAGATTATTTGAAGGGATTCCTCACTAATACTAAATATTCATAAAATATAAGAAGATGGAAGAAAGGAGTGTAACTAAAGAGAAAGAAATAACACACTTAGATTTCTGCCCTTGGTTAGGTTAAAACATTCTCCCATGAGCTGTTCAGAGCATCCAGAGATGTTTTTAAGCTGGGCTTAAAAACTCTGGGACGCTCCTCCTCCTCCACTGGACTTCTCCTCAGCATCCCCCAGTTTTAGCTCAGCCTTGGTGGTAAGAGGTTGTGCACTCCCTGAGTGGAATGGCTTTACTCAAATTCAGGTAGGATCTTTAAAACCCTTCACCATTTAATTCGGCTTCTCAGGTTTTCCTCTCAACTTATTCAAAAATTAATAATTCTAAAACTGGTTCCCTTGTAGATTAGCAGAGCCTGTTACTCCACAGGCAGCTTGAGGCTTTTGCCTCAGGAAACAGCCTTATCTAACCTTACGATTATCTCCTCTGCGATCGGAATGGATCACTCGCAGCTGCGGTTTTCCTGGCTTTGCTCTTTTCTCCTGACAGTGCTTAAATTGCAATCAGAGCAGCAGTGACTCTCAGATGGCTCAGGCTGAACACCAGTGATTCTGCTTCCTGCCCTTTTCAATGGCTACCTCAATTTTGCGCCTAATTACCATCGCCTCCATTCCTCGCTGGTTTCCCTTGCTGGGGACTGAGGTAGTAACTTTCCACTGTGCTCTTTCTGGATTTGGCTCTCCTTCTGACTAAACGACTACTCATTATACAGGCATTACTGCGCATTTGCCTTTGGATCATTTATTCAGTTGGAAATTGCGAGTGACAGTTATATTGGGGGCGTTTGTCTCTGACAGGCAAGGAGTCATGTCAGAGCCTGTAATAGCTGGTTTCCCTTGCTGGGGACCAGGGATCCGGAGTCCTTCTCTTACTTGGTTTCCTTGCTGGCGGACCCTTAGATACTGTTCACAGTTAATCTATTTATTCTATAAATATACCATCCTTACTTCTGGAGAACTCTAATTCACCTGCAGGGACAGACATTCCAAAATCAATTTTCCACAGTATCATATAATCATATAAATTAAAAACAACAAATAAATAAATATAAAATAATTTTAACACTCAAAGGCAAGACATCCAATAAAATGGAACATGAACGCTTTTGCTCCAAGAAGTAACTCCAAGACAATCCTGTGGGCCCAAAAGGCTTTAAGGCAGCAGATAAGGATGCCCATGAAGAACTAGCATTGGAAAGACAATTTGAAACAAGCCAGGGAGGCAGACACATGGATATGGCTGATCAGAACCCAAACCATGAGGGGCCCTTGGATTTTCTACCCAGCCCAGATAGGCTGTTTAGACAACCCCATAGGCATATCTCTCATGATAAACACTGCCGGCCAATTCGGAGGCCACTTACGCACCTACGACCTGGCGCTAGGCAGGAGGAGGGATTCCTGAGTCTATTCCTTGAAATGAGGCAGTGGGATAGAGATGGGAATTCAAAGGGACTTGTGGATGGAACTCTAATGCCATCGGCCCAGACCTTCGAGCCGCTTCGTTGATGCGGATCCTGTCGCACGCTCCTTTGGGATACCCAACAACACAATTCCCATATCTAACATACAACCAGGGCTTCGGAGGAGGTGGACTTTGAGGATCAGAGGTTTCCTGGAAGGGGGGTCCGATGCATGTGGAATGGACTGTCCAGAGGCTGACCCGTAGAACAGGGAATGTCAGATACGAAGGCCTTTGCCCAAAGCTACCTTTTTGGATTTTCATCCACTCTTTAAGTCTTTACTGTTCAGGCAAAGAAACACCACCAAACTGGCACATCAGAACCTCATCCATTACCAACAGTTTCTCAGGAACAAAATCCAGGACTAACATTCTCGCAACTGCCAATGAGGCGGAACTATTCCTGTTCGTATGTTTGCTGAATTAGTAAAAATCATGGGCATCAGCAGCATTCATACCCACCCAAAGATACGATTACAATTATTTTAATTGGACCAGAAGTTTGCAAAACTTCCTCAAAACGTCCAAGGTGGATGACCATTTGTGGCACGGGCCGTCTTCTTCTACCTTTTCCCTAAAGAGGCAAAGGGAAGCCCTGAGGACCGGGGAAAAAGAGGACAGAAGTTGCACTCTGTAGGGCTCACATGTCTGATGCCGGGCCATTAAGGCAGCTATAGCTTGCATTCCTTTTTCCATGTTCCCTCGATGGCTTTCCCCACTGCTGAGTTGGGTATATTGCGGTGTCAAATGTAGAGTCACCGGACATAGCTAAAATTATGGCAAGCTGCGGGAGTACTTCCGTCTTGATGCACAATTTAATTGCAGTCAAATTCTCATTAAGGCATAGGCATCTTCACTTATAGCACTGGAGACTACTATGGCTCAGACAATTGGAGGGCGGATCAACGCATAAATGCAAAGTTGGCATCAGCCCAATATAGGGGATAAATTTCATTTGTGCAGTGTTTGGACACTCTTATAGGAAAATAGAACAAGAAAAAAAGTGCTTCCCCTCTTTTTCTTGTTCTGAAAACAAATGCCTCAGTTGTTTTTGAGGGGTTTCCTTTAGTCCTCTATCAGGGCCTACGGTTCCAGATTCAGAGAACAACCAGGCAACAGGCCGCAATTTTAGGAAGGAAATAGGGCTGGAATCTTCTGATAAGACGGTCTCAGTGGGCAGGACAAAATAGTAGGAAATCCCAGGTGGCACTAGAGCCGATTTTTTCGTCGCCCCATGAGCCCTTGACAGCAGTTCCATTAGAGGGTTGTTTAAAACTGTTTGCGATCCACGGACAACTCCTCCTCTGATTGCATGGGTCCAGGATACTATTAGGTTTGGTTAGCACTGGAGTTCAATCTCCCCCAGAACTTTTTTATGTAGGGGCCCTAGGTCTTCGAACCCCATTAGAGAAGATGTAGATGCAGGAGGCTAATCAATATCTTCTGGCCAATTTGGGCCATTAGAGAGGTTCCATCTGAATAGGCAGGGTCAAAGCTTGTTACTCTCTATGTGTTGTCTTCAAAGAGGTTGGGGGGCTGAGGGCCAATTCTGGGACTCAAGCGTTTGAAAAATCATTGTTATCAAAAATTCAAGATGATACTCTCCATCATTACTGCTAGCATCAGAGAGATGATATCATGGCCTCTATGATCTCACAGAGGGCTATATCCATTATCAATCAGGCCTGCCATTATTCAAACAATTTTAGATTTTTGTATTGTGTCGGCACTATGAATATTATTGCCCTGCATTCAGTCTGGGCTCAGCCCCCAAGGACTTTATAAAGTTCCTCACAGGTGTTGGCTGCCTACTCAGAATCAAATCTGAATCAAGTATTCGTCTTTGGCCAAAGAGATCAGGGCCTTAAAGAGGCGTTATTCCCTGGCATTGCTCTTCAATTTGTTAGGAAATTTGATTTCTTGTATTTCATTGTGCCTTGGGCTCGTTCCATTCTAGAGAGCTGGCAATGGTTTCCTGCTTTACTTCCCAGCGGATTGGAAGAGCCACCTCCAATGTCGGTAAAAAGCTACGCACAATGTTCTCCAATGCTCCACTGGTGCGGTCAGAAAAAAGATAAACAGGGGATGGCCTTTTCAAGGACCTCACAGGTTAACAGTCACAAGATGCAGCCTGTAGGATGGGGGGTTCACTCAATCCCACAACTGACAAGGAATTTGGTCTATTTCGCGAAAATCACCAAAAGCATCAACCTGTTGGAACTGTGAACAGTTCACTGGCCATTACACAGTTTTCTCCCTTTTCCATTCATGCATGTTTGTGGTCTTGACAGACAAACCCAAACCAAGGCCCACTAAAAACAGGATGGGGGGGGGGTACTCATTCAAAATTTCTGATGCTGGAGGACAACCAAATTGTTTCAAAATGGGGCCAAGGCAATCTGTCTTGCACTAAGGTGGAAACATAGCAGGGGCATTTAACACACAAGCAGATAGCTCAGCAGAGCCACGATAGATAGGGCAGAAGTGCGTATCCCCCGGCTGTATATCAGGAAGCAGTGCGGAAAGTTTGGGCACCAGTGTTGATCTATTTGATCTTTTCCTCTCAAACAACCCAATTGCCCGCTATATTTCAAGGTAACCCGACTCGGGGCAGAGGGCGCAATGCCCTGCGATGTCAAGTGGCCTCCCGGCTTCTATATACGTTTCTCCCACTTCTGGTAAACCAGGTTGATTCCAGACAGTTGAGTTGCAGGACATACAGCGCGGAACTCTGCTGATTTTGGTCGCCTCTCAATCTTGGCGCAGGCAAACTGTGTAGATTACGGCCAGAATTACAAGGACTTCATGAGTGAGCGAAACTTTGATGGAAATTCACAAGTGAAGGGAGTATCCTCCTTCGTCCAGAGGTCAGGGATAAGTCTACACCCGAATGGCCACCAACACTGGGTTCATTATCCGTATGGAAGATTTAAGTGTGAGTCCTATTTTATAGTGCCAAGACACATATTCTATGAGGATGCTTCCATTGACATAGATTAAGCATTCCCGACGGGCATCAACAAATTTGTACATAAGGAAGCCTACGCGGTCAGCTTTCGCTGCAGTCTGATCCGCATATCACATATGCGCTACTCTTATTTACTTGAGACAAGTGTTATGGGCTCTAGCATGACCAAGACAAGCGTTGCTTCATGAAGACATATGGGCCTACGAGGTTCGGGCTTCTCCAAATACTTTACGTAGAACAGGTGGCAGCTTTAGCACTTAGTAGATATGCCTCAGGCGGCTCTGATTGACCTCCACATTCCATAGTTAACCCATCCACATGTCAGCATCCTTTGCTGTAAGGGCGTGCTCCAAACTTACCGAGCCCTACTCACGCTATCACGAAGTCTTAAAGACGCGTCATTACTCGCCACTTTGAGCAGACTTCCGGGCATGCATTCCGCGCATCTTAGAACGGCATGGCTGCTGAGCCATCTCCAAGATATCTCCTGTAAATATAAGGTGGCCTTCCTACACTTTGATTCACTCAGCAAGGAGAATTTCAGAATTGGAGGCATTTTCAATGAGAAAAGGATTGTGGTGTTTCATGTGGACAGAGTGGTTCTCCCGGTATGGATCATTTGTTTACTCCTAAATAAATCAGTTCCACAGAGCGCAGGAGTTGGTGCTGTCCCAAATTTTGTCGCGAAAACCATCTCAATAGTCTTGAGTTCAAAGGGCTTTAAGCATCTATCTAGACCGCATGGCGGCATTTCAAAAATCTGAGGCTCTATTCCTATCCTTCAACCCATCCACTTTACGACAAAAGGTGTCGTCCACAACCATCGGTAGATGGTTGAGAGCCACCATAGCTAAAAGTTATTCATGTAATTTCTTAATTTTTGCATGGAACCAATGCCGTAAAAGGAAGTGAAACATATTTTATGCAAACATATTTAGAAAAGAAAGTATCAACTATCATTAAGGAAAAGGAGGATTTTCATATAAGAGGCTCATTGTATTCTGTGTTCAACAGTACAAAGGAGTTGCCTTTAAGGCAAAAACTGAAGTAAAAGGGGGGAGAAAAGAATCTAAAGCTTTTGCGGGAAAGGTAGATTATATAAAACAGTGTAACGATCAAAGAAGCATCAAAATTGTGAGCCCTAAAAGAAGAGTCTGGAATTTGCAATAAAAGAGTGGTAAAGGATAAGGAAGAAAATGTTGAGAGGAAAATGGAAAGGATATTCTTGTCTTTATTTTCATTAAGTAATAAGAAAATATTTGTGGATATACTTGGAGAATATTGGAAGGTAAATAAGGAAGTGATTTTATTTTATTTTTTTGTTAAACTATCAGCTTGAAAATAAGGTAATTTTTAAATTTTGAATAGGAACTGGAAAGTAAATATGAATATATCAAGAATACTTTACAAAGAATTACTTAATGTAAATTAGAGTGTAATCTTAAATATCACTGGTCCCTAGAATCAACTGCCATGAATTCAGCGAGTGTATGTCTGAGCAAACATAATTTTCACTACTCTGGAAATTAGAAAATATGGTCTCAGTTTTATCAAACAGACAAAAATCACTATCTTACATTTTTCTTTTCATGTTGAACCAATGTCATTTTTTTTGTCTGCTTGCCTGCTTTCTTGGATTATATGGAATCCAGTTCACAATCATTTAAGCTTATTTTTATAGATTGAATGGAATCCTCCTAAATAATTTCAACTTGTTGGAAATATTTGCAGCGCTCATATGAGAGAAGAACAAACAATAGATTTGATTTATTGTAATTTTTTTATTAAACATACCAGATATGGTATTTTTTGATCCATGGTTTGTGTGTTAATATACTGTAATATAAGCAAACCACTATTTGTAGTAAATGTATTTTAAACTATTGCCCAATTTACCTCGACTCAAATTAGGATAAATCTGCTCTGCCAGTTCAGACAGTTTCAGGAAAGAAAGAATTGCAGAAATCAACGATAGTTCCCAGCTTCTTATGCAATGAAGAAGAGTTGAAATTTCCTTAATGTCTTCTTCGATGTCTCTCCAAGGGAACGTAATATCATTTGCTTATGACTCTTTATGCTAGTGTATAAGAATTCTTATAGCTTTGTTAGTTTTCAAAAAGATACAAAGTTAAGCAATAAAAAAATCAAATAGATAATTAAAAAGAAAAAGTCTTGGAATGGGATTAAAGTAAAAGTGAAGAAAAAAGTAAGAAAAATAGGAAAATAATGTTTCTCATTTTCTTTGGTAGTTAAACTCTTACACTAAGGTTAACATTTGTCTATATTATTTTGATAATCCCATATAATTCTAATCATCAAATCCACAAATCAGTTTTTCATTTTTATCAGTTTTTTGCAAAAGGTTCAGAAATGGTTTCCAAGTAGAAATGAAATTTACCAAAGTCTTTTCTTTCATCAAAGCTATCATCTCTGCCAGTTCCAACAATTTCACCATCCATTCTTCCATTGTACATATTTGTAAGTCCTTCCACCTTTAAACATCTTGATCATATATGTGTGTGTGTGTGTGTTTTCGTAGATTTTTACGGGTACAGGTATGCAGGTCTTGGCATGTTCGGGTCTTTTTCCGTGTAAGATTGAGAGCATCTTGGCAATGTTTCAACGAGGTCCCACTCACCATCTTCAGGCTGGTGCTTTTGGCTTTGTGCTTGTGCGAGCCACAAGCATGAAGCCAAGAGCACCAGCCTGAAAATGGCGAGTGGGACTTTGTCGAAATGTTGCCAAGATGCTCTCAATCTCACACAGGAAAAGACCCGAACACGCCAAGACCTGTATATATATGTGTGTATGTACATACATATATATGTGTTTTCTTAAGTTTTTGCGGGTACTTACATGTATGGTATTCAGCTTTGTTCAGGTATTTTCCCACATCATTATAGTTGTGC
>BHFT01017746.1:0-43853 GCA_004320025.1 Laticauda laticaudata | reverse complement strand
AGTTGAGTTGTAAATGCTGTGCGTGTGCAAAGCACATGTTTGGCACGCATACATGCAAAGCATGCGCTCACAGAACTGATTGTTACACTGGTTGAATCCCACCCCTGGTTGGACACAAAAGTGCATTGTGGGTGGTGCATATTGTGGAAAAACTACCCACAATGCACTTTGGGGCCTTACCTAGCACCAGGTGGCTACCTGCTGTGGTTAGCCGGGAGCATGTGCAGAAAGCTGAGGAGAGCGAGGACACAGATGAGGGGCCAGGACCATTAGGGAGGTTACTACTGCCTTCAGAGATTGTGGGGGCTGGCAGCAGTGATGAGGAGGTTCCCGAGGAGCCTGTGCCAAGTGCAAGTGCGCGCAGGGCTGCTTGGAGGAAAGAACAATTACAGCAGCACAGGCGACTCGGGAGTAAGGCTGCAAGGTAATGGCCCCTCCTTCAAGAAGATAAAAGCCAGCTGTGAAGTGGACATTCTTTGCAGGAAGCAAAGATGTTTTGAAACTCAGCCTCGTGGACATTACAGTATCTTAAGCTTGTATTTGAAGACTCTTGTGTTGTGAAATATTTCTTATCTGTTATTTTTGACAGTCTCTCACAGTTTTGGTGAAGCTTGTGCTGATCAAACTAAATTAGTTTGCAGCAACCTTTTAACCAGGGAACCTTTTAACCTTTGGTTCATGTTTGTTTTATTGGAAAAGGGTTTGGGTTAGAAAAGACTACTTGTTCTAGATGATAACTAGAACAATAATTCAAGGAAAGTAGAAACTGGCCTCTGTGTAGAAATCAGAAACTCTAGGACATATGTTATTATATTGTTCCTTATGTAAGGACTCCAGACAGGTCCTTTGTAGGAGAAAGAATGGTAGAACACAGTGCAGAGAAGAGCAACTAAGATGATTAAAGGCCTAGAGACTAAAACATGTGAAGAACGTCTGCAAGATTCGGGTTTCTCTAAAGAAAAAAAGAATTAGGGGTGACATGATAGCAGTATTCCAGTATTTGAGGGGCTGCCACAAAGAAGAGGGGCTTAAATTATTTTCCAATGCACCTGAGGGCAGGACAANCCACAAAGAAGAGGGGCTTAAATTATTTTCCAATGCACCTGAGGGCAGGACAAGAAACAATGGTTGGAAACTAATCAAGGAGAGAAGCAACCAGGAATTGTGGAGATACTTCTAATAGTGAGGACAATGGAACAGGTTACCTTCAGACATTATGGGAGCTTCAATACTGGAAGTTTTTAAGAAGAGACTGGATAGTCATTGTCTGAAATGGTGTAGGGTCTGCTGCTTGAGCTGGGGGCTGGACTAGAAGACCTCCAAGTCCCCTTCCAGCTCTATTCTGATTCTAACCTGAAGGTGGAGTGAAAAGGGGAATCAGCCCAGAGCTCTGATGTAGCCACAAGAGAACTAAGTCCAACTCTCCTCGAGTGCTGTTGGCTCTTAGCTAACTTTAAGCAAGTGCCAACAGTTAATTGAGAAGATTCCTGTGCACAGGCTTTCAGCAATAAATTAGTTTCATTGTACTTTCACATTTGGAACTGACACCCTTAGGCACACTGCCTTGAAGAAATTCCCAGGTAGGGAATATGTTTTCTGTTGAACAGCATTGTTCTCAGATAAGGATATGAAAATAACTCTCAAGTCACCTAATTCTATGCCATCATTTGCATCATATGCTGTAACATTACTTGGGATTGGAACATCTTATAATAGTATTTTATTTGGATTTATTTTGGTAACCGTGTTCTTAATTATTTTTAGACTCCATTATACTTACTGTTTTTCTCTTATCCACGTGTGTGTGTGTGTGTGTTTGTTTTTTTAAGTTCTCGGGGGTACCATACATATGATGCATGATGACGTGGGAAAATACCCGAACAAAGCTGAATACCATACATGTAAGTACCCGCAAAAACTTAAGAAAACATATATATANTGATGACGTGGGAAAATACCCGAACAAAGCTGAATACCATACATGTAAGTACCCGCAAAAACTTAAGAAAACATATATATAGATAGATATAGATATAGGGGGGGAGAAAGACAGGGATGTAATACTTTATTTAATATTTTGTTTGTATCTGGCCATAAGAGTGTCATAAATCTGAAATTTGAATTCCTATGGGAACACAGGAGACGGCTATGTGGATTTTAGGTGAAGACATCTGAAAGGCACCAATGCTGGATTAGACAGATGAATAAAACATGATTATGGTCAGAAGCCAGGAAAACAGACAAATGTAAAGAGGAATAAAAATACAAGCAAGGTTTATATGGTTGAAACATGATCATTGGGAAGAGTTTCCTGTCAGAATCTTAAAGCTGAGTGGCAAAACTTACAGTTGATGTGGAAATATTGTTGATTAGTTGGAAAGCTACATATTCGTCATTTGTCCTGAAATAGTTAATAGAAATTCAGATAAACGACCTACCTACCCTAGTAACAGTAACAGAGCTGGAAGGGACTTTGGAGGTCATCTAGTTCAACCTTCTGCTGTCTCATCCCTATATTGGAGATGGGATCAAGAAGAGACTGAGGTTGGAAAAAAACACATTTATGGGACTGGATCAGTGGTGGGATTCAATTTTTTTTTACTACTGGTTCTGTGGGAGCAGCTTGGAGGTGTGGTATGGCTTGGTGGGCATGGCAGGGGAAAATCCCCATTCCCTCCCCACCCCTCTAACCTGCTTTCCAGCTCCGTTCTCCTATGCAGGGCAACTGAAGGAGACCCAGCCGATCAGCTGGGACTCAATGGGAGGCAGAGAATAAATAGATGGGGTTAGTGGGGCCAGTCAGAGGTGGGATTTTTCCAGTTCTCCAAACTACTCAAAATTTCCTCTACTGGTTCTCCAGAACAGGTCAGAACCTGCTGAATGCCACCTCTGCACCTCCTACAGTAACACTTCTTTCGTTCAATATCTTGTTTGTATTTGGCTTCAGGGGTCTAATAAATACATTTGAATTTGATCTTCCCAACTGCAAAAGAAAAGAAAAAAGAAAATAGGATATTCCTTCATTTCAGTACTGTCTTCTTATTAATCACCTGGGCAAAGTTTTGAAAGATTGCACCACTCAGCCAAGGTTGCAGGGCATCCTCTATCCAGGCTATGTGGCCTTTCAGAAGACCTTCTCCAGAACTTCCAATAGATGCATCTCTAGATTTATTTTTATTTATTTATTTAATTTGTTAATAACTTACAAGATAATAGGTATAAGCATAAACATGAGTAAGAATACAGAAAATAGGTACGAATAAATGGGGACAGTAGGACAGGGATGGTTAGCACGATTGTGCGCTTATGCACACTCCTTACAGACCTCTTAGGAGAGGGGTGAGGTCAATAGTAGATAGTTTAAGGTTAAAGGTGTGGGGGTTGGAGGACGTAACAACAGAGTCAGGTAATGCATTCCGGGCATTGACCACTCTGTTGCTGAAGTCGTCCTTTTGGCAGATCTTAACAGATAATTAGAGTTGGAAGGGACCTTATAGATCATCTAGTCCAACCCCTTGCCCAAGCGGGAGACCTTACACCATTTCTGACAGATGGCAGTCCAGTCTCTTCTTGAAAGTCTCAAGTGATGATGCTCCCACAACTTCCAAAGGAAACTTCTGCTCTATTGGTTGATTGCCCTCGCTGTCAGAAAAAAATGTCTCCTTATTTCCAGGTTGAATCTCTCCTTGATCAGTTTCCATCAATTATTCCTTGTCTGACCTTCGGGTGCCTTGTAAAATAGCTTGACCCCTTTCTCCTCTCTGTGGGAAGCCCCTCAAATATTGGAAGGCTGCTATCATCATGTCACCCCCTGGTCCTTCTCTTCCTTAGGCATACCAAATTCCTGCCACTATTTCTCCTTAGTTCCAGGTTGCTTCTCTCCTTGGTGAGTTTCCACCCATTGCTTCTTGTCCTGCCTTCAGGTGCTTTGGAGAATAGCTTGACTCCCTCTTCTTTGGGGCAGCCCCTGAGATATTGGAATATTATTGCTGTCATGTCACCCCATCCTTCTTTTCCTTAAACTAGACATGTCTCCTGTCCAACCATGGTTTGCTCGGATGTCTTTCTTTCTTTCTTTCTTTCTTTCTTTCTTTCTTTCTTTCTTTCTTTCTTTCTTTCTTTCTTTCTTTCTTTCCTTCCTTCCTTCCTTCCTTCCTTCCTTCTTTCTTTTGTTTTGGAAAATAGCTTGACCCCCTCCTTCTCTCTGTGGCAACCCCTCAAATATTGGAAGGCTGCTATCCTGTCTCCCCTGGTCCTTCTCTTCCCTGGACTAGCCAGGCCCAGTTCCTGTAACCGTTCTTCATATGTTTTAGTCTCTACTCCCCTAATCATCCTGGTTGCTCTTCTCTGTACTTTTTCTACTTTTTCTGCAATCAAGTTTGAAGCATTTCACCTTGAGTTTGTATCTGTTGTGTGCTCTTGTATTGTTGCGGATGAAGCTGAAGTAGTCATTGACTGCAATTGGACATTGCAGCAGATAATGTTGTGTACTACGTTTAGATCCAACCGTAGGCGGTGTAGTTCAAGGTTTTCCAAGCCCCAAATTTCAAGCCTGGTGATGTAGGGTATTCTGTTCCCAGAAGCTCCAGCTTCAAACTATCCATTAGCTACAGAGGCTGTTGGACAGAGCTTCAAGCTCACCTCCAAGGATGTTTATTTTTCTCTAAAATCTCTCTTCAAGGCACAGCTAACCTAACTAGCGTTTCCCCACTCTCCATTTCTTTCAAAAGTGTGAATGTGTGTGTGTGTGTGTGTGTCCGAGTCTTCCTGCTTGTGTACAACCTGAAAGCTTTTCTTTTCATATTTTCCAAACTCATTGCATCGCCACAAAGTTCTCATAGATATCATATGTAACCGGTTACCTTGGAAACAGCCATCAAAGGGGATGGGACCGGCTGTCTTCCTTTTGAAATTGGAAAAGGACCAGCGTTTTTTGATGCCCGAGACAGATGTGCTCAGGTGATGCAGGAAATAGAGGGGGGGGCTGGGTTAGAAGCAGAAAGGGGAGAGGGGGTGGGGGTGCAGAGCAGGATAACAATTAGGTTTCATGGAAGTTTCAGGAGAAATTAAGTGGAAGCGTCTCTCTTTGGAGTCTGGCAAGCTTCCTCCTGTCGGTGGGCTAAAGCAGCCACCCAATCTACAAACTCCACTCCAGCTTCAGAGAGCTGAGCTCTTTTTTTTTCTGCCACTCCACATGGCCACCCAAGCAGGTGACTCTGTGTGTGTGTGCGTGTGTGTGTGTGTGTGTGCCACTTTCTAGAATGACTGGAAATTAGGACAAGTGTCAAGTGTTATCTCTATCTCCGCATACCGCAATGGGGACAGAGGAGATGAAACTAGCTTTTTTTTTTTTAAATTCCTGCTGAGAGTTCTTTCTCTTTCCCACCTGGGAGCTCCTGGACAACCTTCTTGCAGGATTGTCCCATTTTCCTGGTTCCGTTCGGTGATGCTTTCTTCAAAACCTCACATCCCTTGGCATCAGGTATGAGCCAAACGCGGAGCTGAGATACTAAACTTAGCCAAAGGGGGAAATGTTACTCCTTCCTCCATACCTGGAGAGACAGTTTGGTCAAGTGATTAAGGCATTAAGACACCAGGCTAAGAAGTGGGAGACCATGAGTTCAAATCCCATCAAGTCCCACCTTAGCCATGAAAACCAGTTGGGTGACTTTGGGCCAATCACCAGGAGGAGACTGGGAGTTCTAGTCCCACCTTAGCTGTGAAAACCAGTTGGGTGACTTTGGGCCAATCACCAGGAGATGGTGAGTTGTACTCCCACCTTAGCTGTGAAAACCAGTTGGGTGACTTCGGGCCAATTNTCACTCACAAATGAGTTTCAAGGACTGGCAGCTGAGGTGGTATTCAGCAGGTTCTGACCCATTCTGGAGAACCAATAGCAGAACTTTTGAGTAGTTTTGAAGAAGAGACTGGAGAGCCACTTGTCTGAAATGGTATAGAGCTGGGTTGGTGAATCTATGCCATGAGTGCCGGAAGTGGCACGCAGAGCCATGTCCCCCGGCATGCGAGAAGTCGCCCAGAAGAGCCTCAATGCGCATGCCACTGCTGCCCAACAGCTGATTGTCGGGTATCTGGTGCGCATGCGCAGGGGACGGAGGAGGGGTGCACGGAACTCAAGCACGCATGTACAAAGATGCACAGCACACAAGAGGGAAATTGCATACGCATGCGCAGACATGCGGTGCACGAGGAGGGAGTCTTGCATGCATGCACAGATGCTGGGCGCAAGAGGGGGGAATCATGCACGCAGGAGTGAGGGCCGTGGGGGGGGCAGCACGTATTGCCTTCTGGTTGCATGCAATTATCGGCACAGTAGCCAAAAAAAGGTTAGCCACCACTGGTATAGTCTCCAGCCTGAGCAAGGGACTGGACTAGAAGACCTCCAAGGTCCCTTCTGTTACTCTGTTATTGAACTATAAATCAAGGTTGCTTTGCTTGCCTGTTTACTTGGAAGAATTTAGATCCTGTTCTCTAGCAAGAGAAGCTCTCAAAAAGTGGCCTCAAGATTAATAATATTAAAAAAAAGAAACAAACAAGAGATTTCCTGCTTGCAAGCTTATGATCGAAAAAGCGATGACACAGAAAAGAAAATAGATGGGGATGGGAACTCTTTGCAAGATTGTCATCCAAGTTTAATTAACAGCTGAATCTCACTTAGCTGAGCATCTTTGGATAAAGCATGCTCGATTTTACTTGAACTCAGGGGTTTAGAAGCATTCATAGTTGAATCTGATGGACCTTATTCCCAGATTAATATGTGTAGCATTATTACTTGGTTGATTGGCTCGAAATGCGCACTGAAGAAAAAACATTATACAGTGTGATAACTTGACAGAATAGAAATAAATAGGCAATCAGGATATGCCATATACAGAGAACACCACTATTCTAGAATAGAATAGAATAGAATAGAATAGAATAGAATAGAATAATGGAATAAAGGAATAGAACAGAACAGAACAGAACAGAATAGAATAGAGGAATGAAATGGAATAGAATAGAATAGGAAAGAATAGAATAGAATAATGGAATGAAAGAATAGAATAGAATGGAATGGAATAAAATAGAATAGAATAGAATAGAATAGAATAGAATTCTTTATTGGCCAAGTGTGATTGGACACACAAGGAATTTGTCTTGGTGCAAATGCTCTCAGTGTACATAAAAGAAAAGACACATTCATCAAGAGTCAAGAATCATCAGGTACAACACTTAATGAAATGTCATAGGGTGCAATAAGCAATCAAATCATACAAGGAAACAGTCAATATAAATCATAAGGACACAAGCGACAAAGTTACAGTCATACTGTCACAAGTGGGAGGGGATGGGTGATAAGGAGTGATGAGAAGATGAATAGTAATAGTAGTGCATTGTGTTCATACTAAAATGTATGACTTTGTTGCTAAAAATACAGGTAGTCCTCGACTTAAAACCCCAACTGAGTCCAAAATTTCTGTTGCTAAGCAAGACAGTTGTTGAGTGACTTTTGCCCCATTTTACGACCTGCTTTGCCACATTTGTTACATGAATCACTGCAGTTGTTAAGTTAGGAGCACGGTTGTGAATTGTATCCAGCTTTACCATTGACTTTGCTTGCAGAAGGTCACAATTATGTGACCTCTGGACAGTGAAACTGCCACAAGTACATGCCAGTTGCCAAGCCTCTGAATTTTTTGATGACGTGACCAATGGGGAGACTGCAACCATCGTAAGTGTGAAAGACCATCATAAGTCACTTTTTTTCAGCGGTGTTGTAACTTTGAATGGTCACTAAATGAAGCATTGTAAGTCGAGGACTACCTGGTGTAGAGCAGTGGTCACCAACCAGTGGGCCGGCGACCATTGGTGCTCCATGAGAAAATTTTGGTGGTCCATAGAGAAATGTCACCCATAAAGCAATTAATCCAGGCTGCGTGGGAACACAAGGCTTGCGTTGCTTGCATTGTGAGCAACACAAGGTAGTGAGGGGAGGGGGGAAAGGGCAGACGGGGGGAATTTGCCACACTCGCCCCATGCGCTTCACCTGGCCACCGGGCTGCTTCTTTCTGCTTCTTTCTTCTGCTTTTAGCTGCATGCAAGGAAAGCAGCAAAAGTCTTTCTTTCTGTCCCCCAAACTCCACCGGAAATGAGTCTTGGGGACCCTGCAAGGCCTCCTGCTCCAAACGGCTGCGCCATCAAGGACTCATTTCTGGCAGAGTTTGGGGGAAAGAAAGCAAGACTTCTGCTGCTTCTGCTGCTTTCCTTGCACAAAGCCAAAAGTCTCTCTCTCTCTCTCTCCCTCTCTCCCCCTGAGAATGGAGCTGGAGACGGTATCTTGTGATCCCAAAGAAAGAATGGTCAATCAGTAGGAAAACAGGGTGGGGAATTTTCCTGCAGACTTTTTTGGAGATTTTCCCAGGGTCTCTGGTCTGCGGGATTTAAAAATATGAGTTTGGTGGTCCCTGAAGTCCAAAAGGTTGGCGACCCCTGGTATAGAGAACACATTCTTACATCATGTTCACTTCTTGCATTTTAATATATATGTACTTTGTCAGATGAAGGGGAAGAAGTGCACACTGGAACGTCAAACGCTTATTAATCAAGACACAACTTAAATTCAGCTGCAATGTTAGAAATGCATAACTGGCTGTGTTGCAGAACACACATAAAAGCAAGGTCATAACATGCTCCATTTGGTGGCTGAATTAATTTTATTCCTGGGTTTGTACAACATATTGAATTAAGAGCTAACCAAATGAACTGGACTTCCACCCCAGTTGAAGTGACAAAAAAAAGGTTGAACTGAGGTTAACACTCAAACAAGCATCACATGTTGGCTAATCGCAGCCACTAGATCCGTAACTGAGCCGATTAAATGTTAATCAGGAGTCCAGAGTTAGTCATCTCATGCAACTACCATCTTGCCTAGGTGGAAAACTGTGTTTCAGGGTTTCTCTTCAAGAATAAACATGAAAACGGATGAAATGTTTTGGATGCAATTATTCCCTGGTTAAATGTTTCCAGTGTGTCACTGTTCCAATGTTTGAGACGTTCCTACAAAGACGAGGGAGTCAACCTATTTTCCACAGCAGGAAAATAAACAATAGATGGAAACTAACCAAGGAGAGAAGCAACCAATGGAATAGTTTGCCTACAGAAGTTGTGGGTGCTCCATCACTGGAGGCTTTCAAAAGGAGACTGGATAATCATTTGTCTGGAATGGTATAGGATCTCCTGCTTGAGCAGAAGGTTGGACTCAGTGGTGGGATTCAACATTTCTTTGCTACTAGCTCTGTGGGCATGGTTTGGTGGGTGTGTTTTGGCTTGGTGGGCATGGCAAGGAAGGATAGTGTAAAATCCCCATTCCTACCCCACTCCTGGGGGAAGGTTACTACAAAATCCCATTCCCTCCCCACCCCACTAACCTGCTTTCCAGCTCTGTCCTCCTATGCAGGGCAACCAAAGAAGACCCAGCCAATCAGCTGGGATTCAATGGGAGGCGGAGAATAGATGCGGGCGGGGCCAGTCAGAGGTGGGATTGGCCGATTCTCCAAATTACCCAAAATTTCCACTCCCGATTCTCCAGAACTGGTCGGAACCTGCTGAATGCCACCTCTGGTTGGACTAGAAGAGCTCCAACTCTACTATTCTTTGTTCTTCTTCTGACCCAACCAGGTTGCCAAAGAACAAGCACAGACCAAGGCAGCAGCCCCCACCTTTTAAGGTTTAATAACGAATTCTGTTCTGAAGCCTGCTTTCCACGAATTAGCTCCAACACGAAAGAGCCTTGCCAAGGTGTTCATCAATGCTGCCAAAAACCCAGAGACAAGAACTAATTTACAAGATTCTCCAAACACGAATTAAGATGTCCACTAGTTGAGCTTCAGAGCTTCTTTGCTTCCTGCAAAGAACGCTTTTCCAAACCTGGTTTTTATCCTCTTGAGGGAGGGGCCATTACCTTGCAGCCTTACTCCTGAGTCGCTTGTGATGCTGTTATTGTTCTTTCCTCCGAGCAATCCTTTGTGCACATGCACTTGGCTCCTCGGGAACCTCCTCATCACTGCTGCCAGCCCCCACAATCTCTGAAGGCAGCAATCCACTCCCTGATGATCCTGGCCCCTCATCAGAGTCCTTGCTCTCCTCAGCCATCTGCACCTGCTGCCGGTTAATCACAACAGTTCAATGTTCTAAACATTTCATAATTCTCCCTTGTAGAACAAAGCATTCAAAGATTGTATGAGCCTTGCAATCTTAGACCTACAGATCTGGTTTAGCTAGATATTAAATTTCTCATATTGGGCCAATGAAAGAAGTCTTTGGATGTAATTACTTCACTTCTTTCAATGTGTGATCTCTTGGCTAAGATCAGGTATAGTATCTGGAACTCCTTGTTGATGGGACTTTGCGCAAAGCTTACCATTTGAATCTTCCAATGGGTTGGAGTGAAAGCATTGTTGTTCAGAAAATATTTGTGCACGAGTTACATTGAGTAGCACTAATGTCATCTCACAACATTGGATAGAAATGGGGGGTGGGGTGTTTTTCACTGAGTGTTGATGAACAAATAAAATTGTCGCTCCACTGACACTATATCACAGCAGACATATGGGCTTTTGTTTGCATCCAGAAACAGAATGATGTCTGTTGTTTGTTTGTTTTTTGGTCTCCCTCCCTTCCTTCCTCTGCCTTTTTCAATGACCCAACTCTGGTCATTGTATAGCTGCTAAATCAGGCAACTATAAGAAACCAAGACACTTAAGAATAGAACAGAACAGAATAACAGGGTTGGAAGGGACCTTGGAGGTCATCTAGTCCAACCCCCTGCTCAAGCAGGAGACCCTACACCATTCTAGACAAGAGATTTTCTTAAAAACCTCCAGTGAGGGAGCACCCACAACTTCTGAAGGCAAAGTTGGTAATGCAAACAGGTAGTGCAAAATAATTCTAGGTTGCCTAACTATTGTAATTTGTAAATTGTGGATCATCACATAATATCACAAACATTTTTTTTAAAAGTGGTAGTTTGGTCTAGACATTAAGGTACCAGGCTAGAAACCAGGAGACAGTGAGTTCCAGTCCTGCCTTAGACATGAGAGGCGGCTGGGTGACTTTGCATCAATCACCAAGAGATGGTGAGTCTAGGTTGCTTCTCTTCTTGATATGTTTCTATCTGCTATTTATTGTCCTGCCCTCAGGTGCTTTGAAGAATAGGCTGACCCTCTCTTCTTAGTGGTAGCCCCTTAGATATTGGAAGATTGCTTTCATATCTCCCCATGTCTTTCTTTTCATTAGTCTAGGCCTACCCAGTTCAATCAGAACCCAAATGTATATTTCATTCTTCCTAGTGGGAACTCTGATCAACTTTGCCCAACATCTGAAGAAAAAAGGAGACTTTTAGTGTCTTTCAAAAGGCCAGCAGGATAAATTGCCAATGGCTCAAGATCGAGATGGATCTTGACAGACTAGAACAACTGGGCCGTATCTAACAAAAATGAAATTCAACTGTAGAGAAAAGTAAAAGTTCCTACACTTAGGCAAGAAATCAGATGGACACATATAGATTGGGTGGAAACCAGGCTTCAAAGCAGAACTTGTGGAGTCTTTGTGGGACAACCAGCCTTAAATATGAGCCAGCCAGCAAGTGTGCTGGAGCAGCCAATAAGCTTAATGCAATCCTAAAATTGCATTAACAGGGGGATTTCAATCGAGATCAAATGACGGTACTATGCCATTCTATAAAGCCTCTGTCAAGGCCCACACCTAGAGTACTGCATCCAGTTTTGTTCACCACACTATTAAAAAGATTGTTGAGACTCTAGAAAAAGGCAGATAAGAGCAAACCAAGGTTGATTGAGGGGGACAGGGAGGCTAAACATAGGATGCAAGGTTGCAGGAACTGGGCATGGCTAGTCAGGGAAGGTAGGACCAGGGGAGGGACAGGGACAGGATTTTCCCAATATCTGAAGGGCCGCCACACCCCAGCGGAAACGGATGGGCGAAGACAAGCATATTTTCCAAGGCAAACCCGGGAGTCCAAGAGAAGCGAATAATGGATGGAAACAAGGAGAGATTTAACCTGGAAAATTAAGGAGAACTTTCCGGACTGCTGAGCACCAATTCTAACCCATGGAACAGACAAGTTGCCCCTGGAAGTTGTGGGAGCTTCATCACTTGAGACTTTCAAGAAGAGACTGGACTGCCATCTGTCAGAAATGGTGTAAGGTCTCCCACTTGGGCAGGGGGTTGGACTAGATGACCTATCAGGTCCCTTCCACCTCTGATGATCTGTTATCTGTATATTGGGATGACAAAGGATGAGATTATTCCAAAGGGTAGATTCTGCAATCTTCAGAGATTCTCCCAAATTATTATTACTGACTTTCCAGAGCTTTAAAGATGTGGCTGCTTGGTTCTTGATTCTACTTATGTAATGGGATGTAGTGGATGACCTTGGCGGGGTGAAGAAAGGGGATGTTGCCTAGGAAGCAATCAGATAAGAAAGGGAAAAGCCCCCAGTGGCTGAACAGTCAAGGGAAGAAACTTAGAAAAGACCCAGTCTAATCGATCAGGCAGTTAAAAATAACCGTGGGACGCTTGTACCTTCAAATTTGCAAGATTCTGCTAATGTGGCCTTCTAATAAAGTTGATTTGGCTCATCCACTCATGTTTCCTGTCTGGTTTACCCAGGGGAGCTGACAACTTAAATATTGCAGTCCCCGCCCCCCAAAAAGCAATTTCACAGCCACCTCCCTCCGGTAAGTATTATATTATTACATGGATGGGATTTTGTACAATTAAATGAGACAGACAGACAGACAGAAGCTGACAATGATGTCGACCTCAAAATCATTAATTGGGCCTGGCTGGGCCATGTTTTTGGTGGCCAGGGAAAATTATGAACATTTAAAAAAAATGTTTTTGGAGAGAGGATGGCTATGATTAAAAAGCAGATGATGCAAAGTGCATTATGACAAAAACGCTGAGCTTTTGAGAATCCGCCTGTCTCGTGCATATAAACTAAGTCAGACCGTTGGCTACATTTATAAATAAAAGTGTGTTTGTTTTTCTTGAGCATTAGGATTGATGAAGGAAGGAAAATATATGTCTCCCAGGGTAATGTTGCAGGATCCAATCTGGGTCGGTTATTGGGACCAGAAGTTTTGTCTTCCGAAGTTTTGGATTTATGCTGGAATCCTCCTTAGGGAACTAAGGTGGCTGAGACTCTGAGCTTTTTGATCAGAAAGGTCAGCAGTTCGGCGGTTCAAATCCCTAGAGCCACGTAATGGAGTGAGCTCCCGTCACTTGTCCCAGCTTCTGCCAACCGAGCAGTTCGAAAGCATGTTAAAAAATGCAAGTAGAAAAGTAGGGACCTCTTTGGTGGGAAGGGGACAACACAATAGGCGTTCTGTGCCCCTTCGGCGTTTAGCCATGCTGGCCACATGACCATGGAGACCTCTTTGGACAGCACTGGTTCTTCAGCTTTGTAATGGAGATGAGCACCGCCCCTTAGAGCCGGAAACGATTAGCACACCTTTTCCCTACACCTAATTAGAATTGAACTTTGGATTTATTATTTTTTTTCCATATAAAAAAATCTACTCCTGGTTTTCCCATCCATTTTTTAGCATTCTGATTTTGGGGGGATTGTGTGGAAGAGAGTTACTTGAGCTAAATAACAAGCATTCTAACTGGGTGCTATTGCTGTTATTGTTAATAGCCACTCTTATAATTATATAAAATGTTACATGCTATTATAATGTGAATTAAATGAAATAGTTAATGCTGGGTGAAGGATATAGAATTGAAGGGCAGAGAAGTTTGATTAAGTTTAAGTTGAGTTTGGTTTAAATTAAGTTTGCAGAGTTGAGAAGGAGAAGGTCTTTGGGATTCTTGATGCTCTCTGAGCTTAGTTGTTTTCTTGCAGACATTTCATTACCCAACTAGGTAACTTTATCAGTACTAGAAGGGAGTGGAGTTGAGGGAGAAGGACTGTGGGGTCCTTGGTGCTCTCTGAGCTTGGGTGTTTTATTGCAGATGTTTCATTACCCAACTAGGTAACATAATCAGTTCTAGAAGGGAGTGGGGTTTGGGGGGGAGGAGGAGGAGGAGGAGGAGGACTTTGGGGTCCTTGGTGCTCTCTGAGCTTGGCTGTTTTTTGCAGACATTTAATTACCCAACTAGGTAACATCTTCAGTTCAAGAAGGACAAACCACCCTCCCTTCTAATACTGATGGTATTACCTAGTTGGTTCATGAAACGTCTGCAAGAAAACAACCAAGCTCAGAGAGCACCAAGGACCCTTCATTTCAACTCTGAGGTACAAATAATCTCTTTGATTGATCCAGGATATCTCCATGCAAACACCAAAAGAAAACCATTCTAGGATTTTCACTTGTGAAGTCAGATTTACAAAACCTGCAAGCTGGATGTTTATCTTCATCTTTTTTTTTCTAATTGTAAAAAAAGGTGTCATTACCATAATAGCTACATAAATTTTCCAAGAAAGCCATTGTAATCTGAAGTGCCATCTCTTTTTTTTTTTTTAGTTGTCTCAAACTTTACATTACAAAAAAGAACACATTTTCTCATTTGTATTACATGACATTATGGATGACCAGACAAACAAATAGACATTTGCCATCAGTTTATTATTCCTCTTTTATTTAAATTTCCAGGCTACCCTGATAGCTTTTATTTGTGCTACCTGTTCAATTAATCAGGATAAATTTATGTTTCTAAAAGCAGCAAAAAATTTTTTTTGCTATGTGTAAGTTCTGCCCATAAACGATTGCTATTAGTTCTTGTTGTTAGGGGATAGTTTTGTGTTATTCATTTTATTTATTGTACTTTTACTGGTCAATAATCAAACTGAAGTTCATTCATTGTCTGTCTGTTCTGGGCAACATTGATACGGTCAGTTAAAAATACACACACACACACACACACACACATACACACATATACATATGCATACACAACAATCTGTATTCTACAATTCAGGCTGTCTGTTATGGGAACAAAAATAGAAATTTACCATTTCATGATGGTCTGCAAAGTATGGAAAAACCTTAATTGAGCATAATCACAATATGTTAGCAGCACATGTTGTATTACTCTAATGTGATATTTTGAGATTTCCAAAAGGAAAGTACTTCTCTGTCCTTCGTTCCTCACATTGTGCATCACAGATGTTGTGTTAATCTGACTATTTATAGCCACAAGGCCTCCTTTCTCATTTTTAAACACCATTTAATGTCTATAAATTGACATTGGAGCCCTTTTTCGAATAAGACAAGTCTTCTTCCAATCTTCAGATGTCAGTGGCATAAAATACCACAATTCATCTTGGCATGGACAATTGCATGTCAGAATGACAGTGGCAAGAACATCTGAGAAGCCACACATTTTTTTTTTTAATCTGTTTTAGGGAAACTGAGAGTTGATCCACCTGGCTCCTGGTTTTCTCTTTCTTTCCATTGTTTGCAGGAGCATCTATCTCTCAAGGGAGCTGAATTTTCACAAATATGTCACCCAAATATGATCGTTTGAGATTGGTTATTTATGTCTTGAGTGTTCCCCTAAAGTAACAGAATAACAGAGTTGGAGAGAACCATGGTGGTCTTCTAGTCCAACCCCCTGTTCAAACAAGAGATTCTATACCAAGTGGCTGTCCAATCTCTTTTTCAAACCTCCAGTGATGGAGCACTCACAACTTCAAGAGACAAGTTGTTCCACTGATTAATTGTTCTCACTGTTAGGAAATTTCTCCTTCCTTCTAGGTTGCTTCACTCCTTGATTTATTTCCACCCATTGTTTCTTGTCCTTCCCTCAGGAGCTTTGGAGAATAGCTTGACTCTCTCTTCTTTGCAGCAGCCCCTCCAATATTGAAACACTGCTATCACATCATCCTTAGTCAACTGGTACAATGATAGAGAACTTTGGAGAAATCAGAAGATGCTATTTCGCCTCCTAAACCTTCAAATGTTTGCAGATGCTGTTGTTGGAAGACTGGCTCTTAACTTAAGGCCCGGTCCCACTGGCCGATGGACGCAAAATGTATGCATAAAGGACACAGTGGATGAGCAAAATTTCAGGGGTGGCTCCATCCACTCCAAAAAGTTGGTGAAAATTTGCATAAACAGAACGGAAAAGAACGGACGTGGGTAGTATGTAGTGGGGATGTTAAACGGATGTTCATAGGAAGCCTAGCGGATGTATATCAGATGCAAACCGTTCACTGTACATCCTTTCTATTTCCGTGCTACTAACGCTGTGTAGACGTTCCGTGTACCTTTTGTTTCCTCCCTCTTTCCGTTTTCAGCTGCAGCGGATGTGAGTTGCGAGGATGCCCAGAGGATGCAGAGAGGATACAGCGGACGTTTAACAGATGATAAACGGACATAGAACGTTTGTTGCTCGGATGTCACGGATTTACATTGTACACGGCGGAAAGTTCATCCGTTCACAAAGTTTTGTGCAGCTCAAAACTTCTTGCATGGGTGAAATCGCAGTGGACGGATGCTCGACAGATAGAGCATATGAAACACGTATGCAGTGAGTACACAACGGATACATAGCGTTTTCCAATGGATGGCAAGCTGTTTTTAACGTTTTACATCCTCTTTGCATCCGTAAGTGCAGTGGGACAGGGCCTTTAAAGAGATGAGACTTGGTTGTTTGTGCTTCTTTCCATTTGGGGGTGGGATCCTTGGCTTAATGACCACAAGATTCATTTGAGAATTGCAGCGCTTCACTTAACAATTGCAGCAAAACAGGACATAAAATGAGGCGCAAGTAACTGAACTACTCCCTTGCTTAGGAGCAGAAGTTTTGGGCCAGTTGTGGTTGTAACTCACCATAAATGAATTTGCAAGAATTGAATATACCTAGTCTAGTGAAAAGAAGGACCAGGGATGACATAATAGGAGTCTTTCAATATTTGAGGGGCTGCCGTGAAGAAGAGGTGGGGGGTCAACCTATTCTTCCAAGTGTCTGAAGGCAGAACATGAAGGATGGAAACTATTAAAGGAGAGAAGCAACCTGGAATTAAGGAGAAATGTCCTGACAGAACATTATTCAGTGGAACAGCTTGTCTCCAGATGCTCCATCCAGTGGTGGGATTCAAATTTTTTTACTACCGGTTCTGTGGGCATGACTTGGTGGGCATGGCAGGAGAAAGATACCAGAGGTGGGATTTGCCAGTTCTCTGAACTACTCAAAATTTCCGCTACCGGTTTTCCAGAATTGATCAGAACCTACTGAATACCAGTCCACTGGCTCCATCACTGGTGGCTTTTAAGAAGAGACTGGATGACCATTTGTCTGAAATAGTATAGAGTCTTCTGCTTGAGAGATGGTTGGACAAGAAGTTTTCCAAGATCCCTTCCAACTCATTTAGTTTAGTGCAGTTTATTGTCCTTGCACCTTGTACAGTGAAATCAAACACTATCTTCAGTGCACATCATGGCCATGAAAATAAACACAAACACACACCCTTCACCCTCCACACATTGAGCTGAAATCCCCCGACACCACACCAACACTGCACTATACAGTAGAATTCAAAAGAGCTACTGCTGGGATAGAAGCTGTTTTTCAGCCTATTTGTTCTTGTTTTTATTATTCTGTACCATCTGCCAGATGGTAATAGTTAAAAAAAAAAAAAGGGTTCCCAGGATGAGATGGATTTTTGAGGATGTTTTGAATTTTCTTAAGGCAGCAGGAGCTATAAAGCTCTTCCAAAGAGGGGAGAGGGCAACCCATGATCCTCTAGGCAATGACATTCACCCTCTGGAGCGCTGTCCTATCTGCCCCGTGCAATTGGCAAACCATTCACAGATGCAGTAAGTTAAGATATTCTCTATGGTGCAGCAATAAAAGGTCACCAGCAGTTTTTCATTCAGTTGTTTTCTGAGAAATCTCAGGTTGTTGAATCACTGAATTTCAATGCTGGAGGTGGCTCTGTTTGAGAGAGAGAGAGAAAGATGGATTTTGCTGATACATCATACTATTTTAATTGGGAGTGGTTATAGCAAATCTACTGTAAGAAGACTGCATGGGGTTCACAACCCAAGTAGAGCAGGATATACAACAAAAAATCAAAATCAAACTTTTAAATTTGGGGTGATGGACGTAGTGATGGAGTGAGAGCTAAGGGACCAATAGCCTTGTCAGGCAGTGATTACGAAGTCCCAAATGAAGGGGGGGGTTTAGGATGTGTGGAGCCCAGCCAAGTATGATTTATTCACACCACAACAAAGGTGAACTAGGTCACTATTCCCTTTCCATCCTTATTAATGTTTCAGAAATTACTAAAGATGGAGTTGTTGTTTCAAAGAATGATTTCATCGTGTCTTCTTTAACTTCTGTTTATATAGGTTGCATTCTTTTTTGTTTGGTTGCTGTTTGCTATTGTTTTTATCGTACATATTCATTAGTTTTTTTTCTAGAATCTGTGTAAGCTACTAAGAATCTTTTTTATTGCAAGAAGGAACGAAGGGAGGGAGGGAGGGAGGAAGGAAGGAAATTTAGCTGTAGATACTCAAAAAACCAGGGAAGGAAGGAAGGAAAGAAGTTTAGCTATAGATATCCAAAGAACTAAGGAAGGAAGGAAGGAAGGAAGGAAGGAAGGAAGGAAGGAAGGAAGGAAGGAAGGAACTAAGCTTGGCACATATTATACTTTTCTGTACTTCTTTGCACTGTACATTTAGTTGAGAAAACAGAAAATAGGAGTGCCATCATAACTGGGAGGAGACACTATGTTGGGGAACTCTGTTCTAGAAAAATCAAAGCAATGCAAGAAAATTAGATCAAAACTCTGAGAAGATTCCCAGAACTATCAACAAGGGGAGTACAGCTAAACCATCTCTGGCTTCAGAACCCGTTGTCTCTCTGAAGTCTGATAGTGATTAATGAGAAGGGGAGAATGTAGATCTTGCATGTTCAACCTACAAAGTGGCAGGGGAGAAGAAGGACCACACTAAACCCAACTGGTCCCTGATGCACACTAGTTGAATTAGTTGTTAGTCATTGCATCGCTGCCTGTTGACTTAACTCAAAAGACTCCATCAACACAACAGGCTATGGGAATGAAATGGGAAGACATTCTAGTTCAGGGGAGTCCAACTTTAGCGACTTTAAGACTTGTGGATTTCAATTCCCAGAATTCCCCAGCTAGCTCTTGTACCTTTGGCTCAGGGGTATCCAATCTTGGCCATTTTAAGACTTGTGGACTTCCACTCCCAGACTTCCTCAGCCAGTTCTTGCACCTTTAGACTGGGGTGTCCAACCTTGGCAACTTTAAGACTTGTGGGCTTTAATTCCCAGAATTCCACAGCCAGCCATGAAATTCTGGGAGTTGAAGTCCATGGGTCTTAAAGTGACCAAGGTTGGACACCTCTGTTCTAGTTGGAAACAGACTGGAAAAGTGCTTCTGGTTGAAAGCAGAATCTGTATCCATATGGTACGCATGTGTGTGTTTTATCAGAACGTGTTAATGTTCCTTGCAAAGAAAATGAGCTTACACATAATTACAACTGCTCCTAGCCAGGTGGTAAAAGAAAACCTACTTATCAGCTCAAACACAGGCCCAGCATGAATTGACAAGTTGTATTAAACCGTCTTCCTGGGTGGTAGACAGTTTCTGCTAGCCTTGTGATCTTTTTAGTAGCCCAGGCATCCTTACAAATTTAGTGTGTTAAGAAAGGTTTGGGTTGCAATCAGTTCTTGTTTGTCACTGGTATTTATATACCAAATTAGGGGAAGGAAGGAGCATCAGGTAGACTTGCCAGTTTGAGTGATTTATAAAAACAATAAGGGAAGAATAGCACCATTTCGAATTGCACTGGTGAGACCACACTTGGAATACTGAGTCCAGTTCGGTCAACAAAACACAAAAAAGATGGCAAGACTCTAGAAAAAGAGTGATGAGAAGAGCAACAAAAACAATAAGGGAGCTGAAGATTAAACAGTATGATGAATGATCGAGAGAGCTAGAGATGTCTAACTTATCAAAAAAAAAAGGTTTAGAGGGAACATGATAATTGTTTTCCAGTATTTTTCGGGTGGGGGGGGGCTGTCACAGAAAAAAGGGGGGTCAACTGATACGCCAAAGCAGCTGAGGGCAGGGCAAGAAATAATGGGTGGAAGATTATGAAACAGAGATCCAACCTAGTATTAAGGAGAAATTTCCCGTGACTGAGAACAATTAACCAATGGAACAGTTTGCTTCCAAAAGTTGTGGGCTCTTCATCACTGGGTTTTTTTAAAAAGAGAATGGACAGCCCTGTGCAGAATTTATTTATTTATTTGATTTATCAATCGCTTACAAGATAATAGGTATAAGTATAAACACGAGAAAGAATACAGGAAATAGGTACGGATAAACGGGGACAATAGGACAGGGATGGGAGGCATGATGGTGTACTTAATGTACACTCCTTACAGACCTCTTAGGAATGGGGTGAGGTCAATGGTGGATAGTTTGAGGTTAAAGGAGTGGAGGGTTAGAGCAGGGGTGGGATTCAAATTTTTTAACAACCAGTTCTGAGGACATGGCTTAGTTGATGTGCATGCCTTGGTGGTCATGTGACTGGGTAGACATAGCTTGGTTATGGTATTGGCTGGGCGTGGCCAACTCAACAGTACTCACATCGAGGCACACATCTCCTCGCCTAGCCTCTCATGACTGTGAGGATGCTGCAACAGCCGAAAGTGTGAAAAACGGTCATAAGTCACTTTTTTCAATGCCGTTGTAACTTTGAATGGTCACTCCACACAAGCAAATTACCAGCAAAGGAGGGAAAAAAAACTCCAGTGAAGTTCCTGAGGCAGGAAGTCTCGTCCTGCCAAGAATGTAATAAGGGTTAACGGAGAGGCAGTTTCTGTAAGCAACACCAGAATGTTTCCTTNTGCCAAGAATGTAATAAGGGTTAACGGAGAGGCAGTTTCTGTAAGCAACACCAGAATGTTTCCTTCCTGCCTTGCTTACAGGACTAGGCCAGGATTTTTTTCTAACAACCGGTTCTCCGAACTGCTCAGAATGTTAACAACTGGTTCTAGCGAATAGGTGCGAACTGGAAGAATCCCACCCCTGGGTTAGAGGATGTAACAACAGAATCAGGTTAGTGCATTCCAGGCATTGACCACTCTGTTGCTGAAGTTGTACTTTCTGCAATCGAGTTTGGAGTGGTTTACATTGAGTTTGTATCTTCTGTGTGCTCTTGTATTGTTGCGGTTGAAGCTGAAGTAGTCATTGACTGGTAGGACATTGTGGAAGAAAATTGGAGTAGAAGACCTCCAAGGTCCCTTCCAACCCTATTATTCTGTGTTCTATATAAATGAATGAATAAATTAAAAATTGTATTGGTGATTGATTAGCTGCATTTCATCGAAATCATTTGTTTTCATCCCCCCTAAAGCCAAAGTGATGGCTACAGCAGAGAAAAGATCCTTCCAAAGGCTTTTTTTTTTTTTTTTNNNTTTTTTTTTTTTTTTTGCTTGAGAGAATTTGAATTTTTTTCTCCATTTCCTCCTCCTATTAATAACCAAATAAAAAAAGGACCAATCGCAACATTTTCTCAAAATATGCTCTGGGACAGTGAGTTGCTGGGTTTGCTCCTTGTGAGACAAGCAATGGCTTGTTGGAGAAAGTGTTGTTAAGAGGACACAAGCGGATGGATTTACACAACAAACCAATGTCCCCTTTGGTGCATTCTGCTCCTTTAAAATTGAAAGCAAATATAATTTTTAATCTCTTCAAGGGGGGTCAAGTCAGAAAAGGAACCTGACCTCACCTTTAACAAAGACAAGACCTTTCACTAATGTGAAAGGGAAATCCTGCCATTTGGTACCCTCTGATATTGCACGCAATTATTTTCACAGCCTTGGGACAATCTGTTCTTTAAAGCTTTATTCTTTTATCTTTTAGATGCAAGATGGTTTAGCAAGTTGGGAAAGGCTTAATGTGAAGAGAGGGCAGAGAGAGGGAAAGAAGAAAGTACACAAGAAAGACTTTCGAGATGGAAATAATGAAAAGTATGCCAGGGTAAAAAAAAAATTAAGAAATGCAACTCATGGACTGTCTGAGGCAACTTGGAAATGCTGATTTGAATGGCCTCTGTATTGATTTTAAAACAACCTCAAAGCTTTGGTTTTTGCACAGAACTGGCATTTTCAGAACTGATTCAGAAATCAAAATCCAAAATGCAACAGCCCACATGGTTTTGTGCAAGTCTAGATTTTCACACGTGTCATTCTTCTTGTGGGAGATTGCATTGTTGCAAATTTGTTTCCGGGTTCAATTCAGAGTGTTTGTTTTCATCCCCCTTAAAGCCAAAGTGATGGCTACACCTTTAAATCCTTCATGGCTTGGGGCCAAGTTGTTTGAAAGGACTGTCTTTTCCCAATATCTATGCAGTCCACCAGAGCGGGGAAGCAAGAGATGTTATGGATCTGCTCTCTTAAAGAGGTCCTGTTGTGACCCACCAGCAGCCAGCACAGCTGGCAACAGACTTGGACAGTGAGGAGGTTGTGGAGGAACATGGGCCAGTCCTGCAGTCTGGGGAAGGCTCTGATGAGTGCTCTACATCAGAGGCAGAGATGGAGCCAGGGCCATCCGACAGTTATCAGCTGCCTTCGGAGTTGGAGATCAGTGGGGCAGAAGAATAGCTGGAGCCTATTCCCAATGTGCACATGCACAGAGCTGCCAGGAGAAGGGAAGACTTTAGGAACAAGGGTCGACTCAGAAGCAAAGGCACAGGTGGATAGTGAATGGCCCCTCCCACAGGCAATAAAAGAGTAGAGAAAGGGGAGTGGGGTTTTGCAGGAGACAATTAGTTTGTTTAATTAGTGTGAAGATTTGTTCGTGACCCTCAGAGACTCCTTTGCCAAGTATTTTCTTGTACAGCGTTGCGCTTGGAAGCTATCAGCCTGGCAGCTCTCCAAGTCTGATAAAGGTCTGTGGTTGTAAATACACTCTTGAATGACTGTTTGCTGGGACTTTGCTGGATGTGAGTGTGAGGAATTCACATTAGCCTAAATAAAAGGGGTTTTGTCGGGAGTCTGCTTTGTGATTTTGTGAAGCCTAGGTCTGAAGAGGTCCATTTAGTAGGACCGAGAAGAAGAGCCTTCTCCATTGTGGCTCCCTCTCTGTGGAGATAAGATTGACTTTCACACCTTGACACTCTTTCAAAAGGCACTGGAGATCTGGTCTGGCCAGCAGGCTTGGGGATCCCAGGGTGATACAGAGCCCATCAAGAGATTGGCTTGAATATTGTCACCAGTGGGGTGAAGGTTTTGTCAACTCATGAAATATTTCTGTGGTCTTTTTAGAGTTACCAACAGAAAGGGAGGAGAGGGAGCAGTGGGTAGCTTGCATTCCATAAATGTTTTCAAAGATAGTAACTAGGTAAACAAAGTTTCTGGCATGCAAAATTCTAATTGGAGAGCATGATTGATGGCTCTTGGCTATGGATGTGTCCCACTGGAGAATATGAATTACGATATATCCAGGGGTGGGGGGAAAACCAGGGTCAAGGATGACAATGGATAATGTGTCTTAGAATCAGCTATACCCAGGCAGTGTCAGACATGTTAACTCCTGATAAATCTTCTTTAAGTTTTGGAACTTTGGCTCGAGACTCATGATTTAAATGGGGGTAACTACCAGAATCCTGACAGGCTTACTGAGTTATGTACAGGTAGACCTTGACTTACAACAGTTCATTCAGTGACTGTTCAAAGCTGACCATTTTTCACACTTAATGACCATAGCAGCATGCACACTTGGCAACCGACTCATATTTATGATGATTGTTGAGTCCCAGGGGTCATGTGATTCCTTTTTGTGACTTTCCAACAAAGTCCAAGAGGAAGCCAGGTTCCCTTAACAACCATGTTACTAACTTAACAGCTGTAATGATTCATTTAACAGCGATGGCAAGAAAGGTCATAAAATGGGGGCAAGATTCACTGAACAACCATCTTGCTTAGCAACCAACTTTTGGGCCTCCGTTGTGGTTGTAAGTCAGGGACTACCTGTATTTGGGGATTTGCTCCTGTGAGTCGCCAGGAGTCACTGTGTGAGTTGGATGACCAAATACATTTTTAAAAAATCGATTAATAAAATAAATAAGACATCTAGCAAAGTGCTGAAATATCATCTCACCATTTCCTTCTACCTTCTCCACAGTGAATACTGACAGTGTTTTTCAGGGTTAATTACAGGTGACAGAACAGGTTGTTTATCATTACTAAATGCATCCATCTCAGTTTTCTCCCCCATAAGGAACAGGAAAGTGAAATGTTAGTTAATGACATTGTTGCTTTGAAGGTGCTAGGATGATTTATTGTTCCTGGGGAGAAATTATTTATGAGGTGGCTGCTTGACGGTGAGAAAGTGACTCTTGACGGTGGGTGAATTATGGCCTCGGTTTGACCAGAGAATATCTTAAGGATTTGTTCTAAAAAAAAATATGTATATTTACAATTGGCATGTTTGAGCATTGATGGAAACAAGAGTTAAGAACAGATAATCCTTAAAACCAGCTGATTAAGATCTGGATTGGTTTGAAACAAGATCTTGGTTCTGGACTTAAATGTTGGATTATTTAAAATAAAAATAAAACAAATCTCAGCCCAAAAGTTGGAAGCCTCACGCCATTAGGAAGATAAAATGGAGACGGTTCAGAAGTGATGTGTCATGCTGGGCCTTCTAAATCTAAAATTATTGTGGTAGGACACACCACAAACTCTTTTATGATTTCTTACCATCAGTTTCACGCCTGAGCTATGTTAGGAAGTGAGTTACTCTTTATAAATCTGGTGTGTAGATTAACTAGTGTCACGATGGTATATTTGAAAACCAGCTTTAGTCAGTGACTGGGACACACTTCATGTTAAACCATGACTTACTTTAACCATGATTTACCAATTAGATAAAAATGTTAAATTCATAAAAAGACACAAAGGCATAAACAATTTCAAGGTATGACCAAGAACACTCTCACCAAGTCTCACCAATATAAACAGAGAGCAATCCTCACTCTCTTCTAGCACTGATGATGTTGCCTAGTTGGGTAATGAAAGGTCTGCAAAAACTCCAGTCAAGCTCAAGAGAGTAAGTACCAAGGACTTGACAATTGTTCCCCTCCTCCACCCTCCTCCTCCTCCTCCCCTCCTCCTCCTCCTCCTCCTCCTCCTCTCACAACATCTGAAGATGTTAACTTAGTTTTTGGGTAAATGAAACGTCTGGGCAAGAAAACAACTAAGCTCAGAGAGGCAATCAAGGATCCCATAGTCCCTTTCTCTTCCTCCTCTCCCAAAATTCCCCTCTCTTCTAGCACTGATGATGTTCATTTTTATTTATTTATTTTTATTTGTTAATTGCTTACAAGATAATAGGTTAAGTAAAACATAAGTTAATGAAAATAGCATTGGTACTATAAGAAAAAAATTTTTAAAAATATAAAAGAAACAATAAGGACAGGGATGGTAGGCAACGGTTGGTGCACTTAATCACACCCCCTACAGACCCTCTTAGGAAAAAGGGGTGAAATCATAGTAGAGACAGTCTGAGGTTAAAGTTTTTGGGGTTTGGGAAAGGAAGTTTTTCGTATTTTCTTCAGTCAGTTTGGTGCCGGTTTTTTTAAAACCCCTTTTGAGTTTGTAATCTATTAGTTTGCTCTTGTATTCGGTTTGTGATTGAAGGCTGAAGTATGTCCATTGACAGGTAAGGACATTGCAATGTATGATTTTAATCATACTTATACTTTAGATCGGACCGATGGCGTGCGTAGTTGTAGGTTTTCTCGGTCCTAGAATTTCAATCTGGTGGCATTTAGGTATTCTGCAATGAGTAGAGGAAGTGGAGAAACTTTCTTGTGAAATATTTCTGGAACTTTCTTGTGTTAATATCAGATACGTAATGTGGGTTCCAGACTGATGAGCTGTATTCGAGTATTGGTCTGTATTTGAGTAATGTTACCTCATTGGGTAATGAAGCATCTACAAAACACCAGCAAGCACAAAAAGAACCAAAGATCTCACAGCTCTTTGTAAATCTCGGACTTCAGGATCCTTCATCGTCTTGTACTGCTCCTGGAACCGCTGATCAGAATCCTGTTCCTTAGAGTTGTTGTGGTTGACAGTAGGATCTACTGGATTCTCACTGGCCCCAATTCATTCTGCCATGCTTCTACCATGGAGGGAAAAAACTCTACTTTCATCTCAGTGCTTTAGCAAAGGTTTGGGGAGGGAGGATCAGACAATCAGCTGTACCCACAGAAAGTTCCCGAGGGGCATCTCTTCAGATGTCTTTGTGATCCTAAAAGGTACCCAATTCTTGCTGAAATAAAGCTAAGCACCGTAGTTCGTAGTTCTTCTCTTACAAAAGAGCTTAATGTAGTAAAATATTTGCATGTTTAACCAAATCAAAGGGGCTTTCCAAAATTTCAAAGGACTTTTTTTTATTTTTCAGGATTTAGGCTCTGCAGACCTATTTCAAAAGGTACACATCCTCAAGCCTGCACACACACACACACACACACACACACATACACACACATAGTTTGACACCCTGCTTTATTGAAGTATTGATGCTTTAATGAGTCCCCTGCCACATCCGCACTTCCTTAATGCAACACGACTACAACATTTCACATGGATAAACCAGGATAGACTATAATTATAAAACTTCTGTAGCGCAGAACGATCCTCCCCTTCCTCTTTCCCTTAATAACGTAGCAACCAAGTTGTGGCAATTAAGGAACACAGCAGAGAAGAATGGAGAATGAGGGCCCTTCTAGCACCCACCATTCAGTTTTTCTCTCCTCATCCCCCTCTCCATTCCTTCCCATGTTTAGCTGTTGACTCCTTAATGGATTAAACCAATTCATTCAAACTCAAAACATATACATCTCTCTCTCTCTCTCTCTCTCTCTCTCTCTCTCTCTCTCTCTCTCTCTCTCTNATCTCTCTCTCTCTCTCTCTCTCTCTCTCTCTCTCTCTCTCTCTCCCTCTCTCTCTTTCTTTCTGTATTTTATCTATCTATCTTTCTTTCTGTCTGTCTTTATTTTATCTATCTATCTATCTATCTATCTTGCTAGCTCGCTAGCTAGCTATATCTATCTATCTCTATCCCTGCATCATCTATTTTTCTATCAACTATCATCTTTCTCTCTCCCTCTTCATCTATCTATCTATCTATCTATCTATCTATCTATCTATCTATCTATCTATTTATCTGCCATCTATCTCTATCCCTCCTTCCATCATCATCTATTTTTCTATCATCTTTCTACCTAACTACCTAATTACCTATCTATCTACCTCTCTTTCTCCATCTCTCCATCTACTCATCTATGGAATTCACCATCTGTCTCTGCTAAATTTATTGGTCAGGATTTCCTACTGTGCTCTCTCTCTCTCTCTCTCTCCCTCCTCCCGTTCCCCCCCAATTTATGTTGCTAAATGAGGCAGTTGTTAAGCGAGTTTTGCCTCATTTTACGACCTTTCTTTCCCCCATTGTAAAGCGAATCACTGCAGATGTTGTGTTCGTAACCCAGCTGTTCTGTGAACCAGCCTTCCCCATTGAGTTGGCTTGTCAGATATTTGCAAAAGAGGATCACAGGACTTAGGGACACTGCAATGGTCATAACTATGCACCAGTTGCCACAATTTCAATCGCATGATCACGAAGCCACTGCAACAGGTTATAAGTGTGAAAAACGGTCATAAGTCACTTTTTTCAATGATGTTGTAACTTTGAGCAGTCACAGTTGTAAGAGGAAAGGTAACTGTATTCTTAGTTAATTGTCTTAGGGAGACAATTTGGTGTAGGGATTAAGGCAGTAAGTTGTAACCTGGGAGTCCTAGTCCTATAAATGTAGTGAGTTCTAATTCTGTCTTTGATAGAACATACAAGCCAGCTGGGTGACTTTGGGCCGGTCCCAGAGGTGGTATTCAGCAGGTTTTGACCAGTTCTGGAGAACCGGTAGCAAAGTAGTTTGGAGAACCGGCAAATCCCACCTCTGACTGGCCCTGCCAACCCCATCTCTTCTCTGCCTCCCATTGAGTCCCCTCTGATCAGCTGGGTCTCCTTTGGTTGCCCTGCACAGGAGAATGGAGCTGGAAAGCAGGTTAGTGGGGTGTGGAGGGAATGGGGATTTTGCAGTAGCCTTCCCCTGCCATGCTCACTAAACCACACTCACCAAGCCATGCCATGCCCACCAAGCCACACTCACAGAACCGGTAGTAAAAAAAAAAAATGAATCCCACCACTGGCGAGTCTCTCTCTCTAAGTTTGCCCTCGGAAAGAAGCAAAGGCAAACCACTTCCAAAATCTTGTCAAAGGATTTTTGGCCAGGAATGACACCGACCAGAGAGGATGCACGCACAAATTAATGGTTATCTGACCCAGATTTCAAAAGGAGCTAAACTGCCCTTCTTCTCCCAGGATGGAATTATCTTTTCATGCACATTTAAAAATATTTCCAATTTCTGTCCAGGATAAAACCATTGTGCTTTTGGAGAGATTCACGGCTGATGATGGAAGGAGTTACGAGACTGGAAATGGATCTATAGCCATGTAAGTGCCAGGCATTTCATTTCAGACCTGGGACTGTTTGGGTTGGGGCATTGCTTCTCTCCTTCACCCCCTCCTCCCCAGTCCTTCTCCCTCGGTTCTTGCCAGCTGACGTTGAAAAAGCCTATTTCTGGGCAAACACAAAGTGCTAAGCCTTGCCCTCTGAAAAAAAGAAAAGGGTTTCTCAGAAAGGCATTTATTTACAAGAACACAGTGCCTCCCTAGGCCACAGCTGCGGCAGATGTACCAACTAACAGCTTGGCATAAACTAATGGGAGTTCAGCTGGCAGCTTGGCTGCTAGAAACAAGTCCAAGAGGAGGCAGAGAAATTCGCACGAGGACATATTGGCAAACCAGGCCCAGATGCAGAGAGCCAAAGTCAAAACAGAGGTGAAGCTAAAGGAGACCATCCAGGACCCATGGTGTGGGAAAGCAGCATTTTAGGAGGAAGCAGCGGGTGGAAATAGGAAGGGGATTCGAGGATTCGGTTTGAAGATTAATTTGGAATGCCACATGTTTGGATCTCTGGATGGAGTCAATCACTTGGTCACTGAATCAGATACTCTATTGGGAGAGATCCAATCTCTTTTTTTCTGAACAGCCTAGGAAAACCAAATCACATCTAAGGTCAGGCTCAATGAAGTAGCATCAGTGGTGGGATTCAATTTTTTTTTTTTTTTACTACCAGTTCTGTAAGTGTGGCATGGTGGGCGTGGCAGGAGAAGGATAGTGCAAAATCCCGTTCCCTCTGCACCTCACTAGCCTGCTTTCCTGCTCCGTTCTCCTGTACAGGGCAACCAAAGAAGACCCAGCCAATCAGCTGGGACTCGATGGGAGGCAGAGAACAGGTCAGTCAGAGGTGGGATTTGCTGGTTCTCTGAACGACTCAAAATTTCCATTACTGGTTCTCCAGAACTGGTCAGAACCTGCTGAATACCAGCTCTGAGTAGCACCACCTGTTCGGACCTAAAACCTTGTTCCAAGGAAACAAACACGAAACAAAAGTAACAGCAAAACCTTTTAATGATTCTTTATGAATTCCGTTCCTTCTTGGTTAAAAGGCTGTTTCAAACTAATTGTCTCTGATAAGAACAAGCCTTGCCAAGGTTCTGCAAGGCTGCCAAGAACACTAGATAAAATTGCCAAGAAATATTCCAAACACAAAGAGTCTCCAAACACCAACCAAGATATTCTGAACGTCCACAAGGCTTGAGTGCAAAAACGTCTTTGCTTCCTGCAAAGAACTCCAGTTTCTCAGCTGGCTTTTATCCCTTAAGGGAGGGGCCATTACCTTGCAGCCTTACTCCCCAGTCACCTGTGCTTCTGCAGCTGCTCTTTCCTTCATGCACTGGGCACAGGCTCCTCGGGGCCTCTTCCTCACTGCTGCCAGCCTCCACAATCTCCACTCCCTGACGGTCCTGACCCCATCCCTGCATCACATACAGGCCCCTCATCCGAGTCCTCGCTTTCCGAGACCTCAGCTGTCCATACCTGCTGCTGGTGAACCACAACACCACCACACATTAAGCTCCAGTTAAACAGATTTATTTATTTATAGCAGTAAACTTATCTACCACTTCATAGTGGTATATAGATTTTTATGCAGTGATGGGATTCAAATAATTTAACAACCGGTTCTCTGCCCTAATGGATTTCTTCCAACAACCAGTTCACTAAACTGCTCAGAAAGTTAACAACTGATTCTTCCAAACTGGTGAGAACTGGCAAAATCCCACCGCCGCTTGTATGCCACTTTACAACCCTAGCTAAGCAGTATACAGAGTCTGCATGTTGCCGCCAACCATCTGGGTCCTCATTTTACCGACCTCAGGTGGATGAAAGGCTGAGGCAACCGTCAGCCAGTCAGGATCAAACTGCTGGCAGATGGCAGAGTTAGCCAGTGATGCTGCTTTCTAACCACAGGGCACAAGAATCTGGTCCACTAATAAACAGCATGAAACTGGTGCCAGTCAAAGGAATTCAAGACATTTGTACTTAGCTGGGCTTTGATCATTTGTCGGAATGTAACGACTCTAGGCTGATTTCTTTCTTGACTCTTCCCTCAGACTCTGCCTTTCTTTTTCTTAAATCTAGCAAAAATTCTCTGCTAGAAATTCTCCCTTCTGAAATCCTTAGTTCACTACAGATAGTCTTTGTTTTACAACTATTGGTATAGCGACCGTTTAAAGTTACAATGGCAATGAAAAAAGTTATTGACGAGTTCTGACACTTACAACTGTCACAAAATCGCCATGGTCCCATGACCAAAATTCATGTGGTCACCATTTATGATCTTCCCAATCAATTTCTAGCAAGTAAACTCAGTGGGGGGAAACTGGATTCACTTAATGACTGCATTATTTGCTTAAGAGCTGCAGTGACCCACTTAACAAACATGGGGAAAAGGTTGAAAAATTGAGTGTGACTTATGCAACAACTGCCTTGCCTAGCGATGGAAATTTTAGTTCCAATTGTGGTTGCACGTGGTGGATTAAAACTATTCTTGCTTCTTGCAAAGTGATAAAAGATTGAGAAGCAAAGAAAGAAGAGAAGAGATTTGGTATCTATGCCAAAATGACTCTGGAGAGGGCGATTATAGCTTTCTTTAATGAAAAATTCAGCTCAAGAGGCTTGCTTTAATTGTTTGCCAAATAAAAATAGCTAAATGTTAAGATAAATCAGTGTTGTCTCTCTTGAGGTTCTAAAGCAGTGTGTCATTGGTGTAGGATTTGGAGAGACAGTCTTCCCTCATAGAGGTTTCCAAACATTGCTACCAAACGGACATTTTTAAAGGAGAAATGATTTGAAAACTGCCTGGAGAGCAGCCACGTCAATGATATTTCAGGTTTGATTAAACATAAAAGAAGCACAAACAAATTTTGTTGTCCTCCTAGGCAGCCTGTTCTTTTGGAGAGCACAGCATACAACTCAAAGATCAAGTTGTCTGAGAGTTTGTACATTCTGATTTTACGGTATATGCATTCGTGCATTGGAGTGAGGAAAGAACTTCCTCTCCTAAAAGGAGGAAACTCTGACTATCCTAGACCAAGCAAAGACCAAAAGTGCTGGAGAATTCCTGGAAGCCTGGCACTTCTGACAAACTGGCCATCGACAGCACATAGACATAAACAACATCTACATACTGTGCAAAAGAGGCAATCAACAAGCTAAACAGGGGGCCAAAAAGACCAAAACATCTCCCCACCATCAGATTACAGATTAGCAGAGTTGGAAGGGACCTTGTAGGTCATCTAGTCCAACCCCCCACCCAAGCAGGAAATCCTACACCATTTCTGACAAATGGCAGTCCAATCTCTTCTTGAAAATCTCAAGTGGTGAAGCTCCCACAATTTTGGAAGGCAACTTCTGTTCCGTTGGTTGATTGTTCTCACTGTCAGAAAATGTCTCCCTATTTCCAGGTTGAATCTTTCCTTGATCAACTTCCATCCATTATTCTTTGTCTGGCTTACAGGTGCTTTAGACAATAGCTTGACCCCTTCTTCTTTGTGGTAGCCCCTCAAATATTGGAAGACTGCTATCATGTCTCTCCTGGTCCTTCTCTTCACTAGACTAGCCAAGCCCAATTAACACCCAGATGAGCATAGAGTAACTCCAAGATTAATACCAGATCAGCAAACCAAAAATAAACACCCCGATCAAAGAACTTCCAAACAAACTAATAGTAAACAGCCCAGCCAAAGAATCTCTAAAACTGCCCCCCTCCAACACTCACACGGCCAGCCACTAGAATAAAAATTGAAGGCAAACCCCATTCTTTACTAGCACTGATGATGTTACCTTGTTGGGTAATGAAACGTCTGTCAGAAAACAAGTAAGCTGAGAGAGCACCAAGGACCCTTAATTTCAGCCCTGAGCTACAAATATTCTCCTTTATCAATCTCTTAAACATCTCAAAGGAAGGGAAAAGATGGGGAGACATCCAAATCCGTTCTATCACAACCTTCAATTACTATGTTCTTTAGAACTTTAAAATTGGGGTAAGGTAGCACCTGTCATTTTAAAAGCACCTGTTTCTTGGAAATTTAGAAGGCACTGTGATCATCCTTAAATGCAACAAATCATCTCCTTGGGGAAAAGTATAGACGTAAATTTTGTTCGCGTGGAGGCGTTTGGGTCAATCTTGATTCCTAGAAACTGCCTGGATGAATCCTTGCAATTATCTTGGCAATGTTTTTTTAGATGGCACTGTCATCGCCTTCCTTCCTAGGTCTCAGAGGGAGTAAATTGATCTTAAGTCATGCAATTGCCTTCATAGCTAAGGTAGGACAATGAGAGGAGAGGGATTGACTTTATTTATTTATTTATTTGATTTGTGAATTGCTTACAAGATATAAAAATAAACATGAGCATGAATACAGGAAATAGGTACGAATAAATGGGGACAATTGGACAGGGACGTTAGGCACGATGGTGCGCTTTTGCACGCCCCTTACAGTCCTCTTAGGAATGGGGTGAGGTCAATAGTGGAGGGTTTAAGGGTATTTCTCCGAAGCAGGGCAAGAAGTAATGGGTGGGAACTTTTTAAAGGAGATCCGATTTAGAAGTAAGGAAAAACTTTCTGATGGTGAGTGCAATTAACCAATGGAACATCTCATTTCCTGGATTTGAGGGTGCTCCATTACTGGAGGTTTTCAAAAATAGACCGGAGAACCATTGGACCAGGATGGTGTAAGACTCCTGTCTTCAGCAAGGGGTTGGTCTAGAACAGTGGTTGCCAACCAGTGGGCCGGGGACCACTGGTGGTTTGTGAGAAAATTTTGGTGGTCTGCAGAGAAATGTCACCCCCAAAGCAATTAATCCAGGCTGCATGAGAACACAAGGCTGCGCCGGCCACATGGCCCATAGGAACACAAGGCTTGTGTCACTTGTATTGCGAACAACATGAGGTAGTGAGGGGAGGGGGGAAAGGGCAGAGGTGGGAGACTTGCCCCACTCACCCCATGCATCTAGCCTGGCCACCAGGCTGCTTCTTTCCGCTTCTTTCTTCTTCTGCTTTTGGCTGCACACAAGGAAAGCAGCAAAAATATTTCTTTCTCTCCCAAACTCCCCCAGAAATGAGTCTTTGGGACCCTGCAAAGCCTCCTACTCCAAGAGTGTCTCACAAACACTCATTTCTGGTGGAGTTTGGGGGAGAGAAAGAAAGACTTCTGCAGCTTTTGCTGCTTTCCTTGCATGAAGCCAAAAGTCTCTCTCTCCCACTGAGAACGGAGCTGGAGATGGTATCCTGCACTCCCAAATAAAGAACGATTGGGTGATTTTCCTGAAGACCTTTTGAGGGATTTTCCCAGGGTTTCTGGTCCGTAGGATTTAAAATGATGAGTTTGGTGGTCCCTGAGGTCCAAAAGGTTGGCAACCCCTGGTTGAGAAGATCTCTGAGGTCACTTCCAGCCTTATGATTTCTGTGTTCTAATTCATAGTCTCTTAATTTCTCGCTTGTTACCTTTAACCACAACAACCACTTAGGTTCTCATAAAAGACATGCATATTATAAAAAGTGGGAAGTAATTTATGAATTTTTTTGTGAATTAAAATCAAACCAAAATGGATTGAATTTTATCAAACTTATTTCCCTGACCATATAGAATTTTACTGAACATAAACAAGAAGCAGAATAAAAGAAAAAAAATTAGAAAACACAGATTGGCCAAGAGATTTACAAGCATTTTAAGATGAAGCAAAGTACATGTTTTCAGAATAACTTTTAGTTTTATATATTTGAATACATTACATCATTAAACCACAGATCATTATTAAGATCAAGTTAATAATTGGTGACAGCAATCAGCAGAAATGTTGGTTAAAATGGAAAATGACTGTCTTATTTAGTCAAAAGGAAATTTACCCTTTGAAAATAAATTTTAAATGACTTAAATGTTAGAACTCTATATTAAGAGAAACCCAGATGTCAGATGGGATACAAATGCACGAGTAGAACTGAAGCTCAAAAGTGTTTTTGACCTTAAATTACGTTCTGTATCAAATTTATTTTTCAAAATTTATTTTTTAAGCTTATTTGAGATGTCGAAGCATGCCTCCGCCAACTTAATTTGCAATTTGTCTGCTGAAGGAATGGTATATATTTTCCAGTGAGGGGCCCAGAGGTGTTACCATGTGCAAAGCTACTACAGTATGGTAAAGGTAAAGGTTCCCCTCACACATCCATGCTCATCACTTCCGGCTCTAGGGGGCAATGCTCCTCTCCGTTATAAAGCTGAAAAAGAGCCAGCGCTGTCCGAAGACGTCTCCGTGGTCATGTGGCTGGCATGACTAAATGCCAAAGGCGCACAAAATGATGTTCCTTTCCCACCAAAGGGGTCCCTATTTTTCTACTTGCATTNGCTGGCATGACTAAATGCCAAAGGCGCACAAAATGATGTTCCTTTCCCACCAAAGGGGTCCCTATTTTTCTACTTGCATTTTTTAACATGCTTTCGAACTGCTCGGTTGGCAGAAGCTGGGACAAGTCACGGGAGCTCACTCCATTACATGGCGCGAGGGATTCGAGCTGCCGAACTGCCGACTTTTTTGATCAACCAGCTCAGCATCTTAGCCATTGAGCCACTGTGTCCCCTACAATATACTTATAGTATATCAATATGGGGGTTAGTAATATTTAATAGAACAGTGGCAGGTTGGAAAGGGAATTTGATTCATCTATACACGACTAACACTTGTTGTCGTGACCATTAACTGGGCAAAATGGTGCATTATAGGGCAACAATTTTTGAACCAGGACTAATGGACTAATTTGCAGCCAGTGAATCTGGCTTCCCCATTGACTTTGCTTGTCAGAAGGTCACAAAAGATGATCATATGACCCTGGTATCAACTAAAAAAAAATACTCCTTTGGTCATTTTAGTTGCCATCAGAAGGGGAGTGGGGGAAAGCAGTGCATTCCTCAAATGCCTTAGATAATCACCTTGGCAGCCCAAAGTGGTCGGCACACAAGAATATTACTGGAGGGCATGATTGATGACTCTTGGCTATGGATGTGTCCCATTGAAGAATATATATCCAGGGAGAGTGGGGGGAAGACCAGGGTCAAGGGGGAAATGAATGATATATTTTAATGTCGGCTGCACCCAGCTAATGCCAACATGGCCATTCCTAATAAAACATTTTTTTTTTACTCTGAGAGTAAATGGCTATGATTTGAATGGGGGTNTGCACCCAGCTAATGCCAACATGGCCATTCCTAATAAAACAATTTTTTTTTACTCTGAGAGTAAATGGCTATGATTTGAATGGGGGTGGATTTGTTGGAGCCCTGACACCTGGGGCACTGCAACCATCCTAAATGTCATGTTGTCAAGCATCCAAATGTAAATCACATGGGGATGCTTGCAACAGTCATAAGTGTGAAAAACATTCATAAGTCGCTTTTTTTCAGGGTTCTTGTAACTTTGAAGGGTCACTAAAGGAACTGTTTTAAGTCGAGGACTTCCTCTACTGCAAACATGCTTGCTTTGAATGTCAAGATATGTATTCGTATATGCACTTTGATATCCTGTTTCAGCAGCAATAAGAGCCAAGACAATACACTGAAATAGTATGTGTTGGGTTTTATGCACAGAGATGCTTATATACTTTTCTCATCCTTTTAACCTACTAATCTCACCAAATGAGATAAATAGGTATTATTAATTGATTATATCAATATTAATGATGAGAAAACATAATGTTCCTGTTGATGAAGTGTTATTCTGCTACGTCTTGCTGTTTCCTGAGGTTGCTTCCATGCAAATGTTTCATCACTGGAGTAGGTAATTTCATGGGGAATGCCATTTTCTGGCTGTTTATGTATACAATTTTCTCTGTTTGGGGTGAGTTTCTTCCAACTATCAAGGAACTGATCCTATAACAAAAAAAGAGGGTACTAAAAATCTACTAATAGACTGACAACCAACCTAGAGGAGATGTTTGTTCTTTTTGTTTTTAAAAAGAGATGCTGTGTAGGCGAAGTTTATCTCTATAGACCTGGTTTGTCTGAATGCCAAGTTTCTAGAATTTCCCTAGCATTTTGATGTATTCCTTACCATTGGATTGTTGGCAAAGATCTGGAAAAAATTTTCGTTGGTTCTGTAACAACAGTGTTTGTCTGGGAATCTATCTATCTATCTATCATATCTATCTATCTATCTATCCTATCTATCTATCTATCCATCCATCCACCACACACCACCATCGCATCTCATCCTATCTTTCATCTGTCTATAATCTATTTTCTTTTCTTTCTATCTTTTCATCTGTCTTTTCCATCCTTACATATATCTCCATCTATCTATAACATATAATAGTACATATTAATATCATATATATATATAATATATATATATATATATATATAGTATATATATATATATATATAACTATATATATATATAATCCCTCCACCCATCCATCCATACCGTCTGCTATCTATCTATCTATCTATCTAAGTCTATCTATCTATTATCTTATCATACTTTATCCCACATACCTACCTACCGATTCTCCATCCATCATCATCCATCATCCATCTATCATCTAATCTATTTTCATCTCTCTGTTCCTCCCTCCCTCCTTCATCACTATCTTTCTATCTGTCCATCGCATCCATCCATCTTAGGGACAGCAGCACTACTATATGTAAAGATCCATTAATGGATGTAACTTTTCTCTATATTGTCTTCCAGCAGTGTAGCATAGCCAGACGAGGCTTCTGAGCAGTTCAATTTTTAGTATCATCGATGTTGAGGACTATACTGGTATTTCCCAACTGAAATGGTGGTGGAAAGTCACTTAAAGGTCCATTAAAAAAAATTCATCCCTTTTTGAAAAAAAAAAAAAAATGCGATACCAAAATGCTGCAATCATTAGATAGATAGATAGATAGATAGATAGATAGATAGATAGATAGATATGATAGATAGATAGATCAGATCATAGATAGATAGATATAGACAGACAAACTCAAATACAGGAAGCCTTCTGATGGCAGATTGAAGATTCTGCTGCAAACGTTTGCTACAACTTTAACAGAACTAAATGACGTGGGATAAATACCCGAAGGAAGCTAAACAGCACAAATGTAAGTACCCGCGAGAGCTTAAAAAAACAAATATATACAAAGATCTTCTACTCTGCTCCATTTTAATCTCACCTCCCAAACATTCTTCCCATGTCCTATCTGAGTTGTGTCTTCCAAAGATGCCTTTTGTGCTTGGGACAAAATCCTGATCCCAGTTGCAGGCATCAATCATAGGGATGCTGGCGTGTCCTCCTTCTGCAAAAGAGATCAACAAGCGATGTTGGCTGTTTCACTGATTTCTCCCTGAGATGCTCCTTTCTCTTGAGTTTACAAACATGATTCCACAAGAACTTGCCCTCTGGGCTGCTTTGTGCACCATTTCCTTTGGGCCTCTGATAAAATGACTCAATGCCTTTGCCAAGTTACCTGCTGGGTAAATCAGAAAACCCACTGCTTGCTGGAATTGTTTTAATATCAGTGACAGAGGAGAGTCCAATGGCTCCCAGCATAGTCCTGTATCTAGGGCTAATCAACTTCAGGGGCTGGTCAGTTGTGTTGTATGAGAAAGAAAACTCACAATGTCCCAAAAGGGCTTTTTCAAAAGGCAACTGGACTTTTCTTGTTTTTTTTTTTTCCCTTAAAAACATTTCACTTCTCATCGCTTCTCATACTGTTATTCTGGGAGGGAGGGAGGGAGGGAAGGAAGGAGGGGAGGAACTGAGGAGGGAGGAAGGAAGGAAGGAAGGAGCTGAGGAGGGAGGAAGGAAGGAAGGAAGGAAGGAAGGAAGGAGCTGAGAAGGAAGGGAGGGAGGGAAGGAAAGAAAGAAGGAAAGGAAGGAAGGAGTTGAGGAGGGAGGGAGGAAGGAAGGAAAGGAAGGAAGGAGCTGAGGAGGGAGGAAGGAAAGAAATTTCATAACATTGGAAATAAATAGTGGAATAAACAGCGAAATAAAAAAGTGGAAATAACCGTGGAAACAGTGGAAAAAATAGGAAATTTCCTAACAGCGAGAACAATTAATCAGTGCAATGGCTTGCCTTCANGAAATAACCGTGGAAACAGTGGAAAAAATAGGAAATTTCCTAACACCGAGAACAATTAATCAGTGCAATGGCTTGCCTTCAGAAGTTGTATGTGCTCAACACTGGGGGGTTTTAAGAAGAAATTAGACAGCCATTTTTTCTGAAATGATGTAGGGTCTTTTGCTTGAGCAGCAGATTGGACTAGATGATCTTCCAGGTCCCTTCTAACTCTCTTGTTCTGGGAAGAAGCTTCTTTAGTTTTTTAGCCCCAAACTGAAGAAGCTTCTTGAATGAGAAGTGAAATGTGTTTCAAGGGGAAAAAAAGAAAACACCCAGGAAAAGTCCAATTGCCTTTCGGAAAAGCACCTTTGGGGCAACCGTGACCTGGATGATTGAACATTTCTCCAGGCACAAAGACTCACAATGGGAGAGATGCAGAGGGAAGGATACATTTCCACTGTATTTTTGTAAAAGGCTAGGTTGATAACTTCTATCCCTCATGATCAGCTCGGTTCGTTTAACGGTGTGGGGACCAGGGTGCAAAACGTGGCATGTTTTATGGGCACTTGATTATAGTTTATTTAATAAAACACGGCTATCAATCCATTGCTTGGCAGGACAGGATAGGTAATTAAAATAGAACACAGCTTGTCATTATTTGATCTGGGTTACATCTGTGCTGTCAGCAAATAAACCCCCTCTGTGTTTAAACCAATGCAAAATTGAAAGGCTTCTGTTTAGGGGAACAGTGGTGGTAGGAAGTCCTCAGCTTTGTTTTGCTTGATGCTGTTAAAAACTTACAGTTGGAAAATAAATGTGTGCAAGCTTTAGAAGTGGTGATGGATACAGCCACTGGAATGAGAGAGGAAATTAGGAGAAATAACCCTCGGTCAAGTGGCCTTTGAAATGCCTGTGATTATAGCTATTATGTACTTAAATTAGGCATGCTGTACATGCGTGCGAACTCCTAATGCAATGAATTAAATTCTCTGGCCATCCGGGAAGTCAGTCAAGGTGGATTATTCTGAGCGATTTGCTTTTAAAAACCGGATGTTGTCTTAGGCCCCCAGACCAACCGGATTTGTTTTGTGTACTTAAAAAGTTTCAGCTTAAGCCTCGGCTCTTGGCAGGAAGAATTGTGTCTGCGATATCTTTTCCAGGCTTCCATCTGTACCCTTTTAGACGTGCAAGATTGATGTCAGCCTTCCAAAGAGCCCAAAGATGGGCTGACGAGCTTATTGCGGCTTTATTACAAGGCTACCTTAAATAAGGTCACCAACTTTTTTACAATGAGAAGGAGGGCACAAATAAATTGAAGAAAAACAAACAAACAAAGCCACTTGCCCATGGCGCACTCTCTCAAAACAATTCTCCTATGTGAAGTGCATGCATCTCATAATCGCATCTTGCTGCACTATACCGAATCATCATGTCAAATACAAATACGTCACATCACACATATAGCGGATCGGATTGGCATCGATCAAATACAGAGATTTACAGATTAGGCTTCAAATATCAAAAAGGAAGACATGTAGGAGGATACTTTTCAAGAGAGGACAGAACTTTCAAAAGGAGGGCTGTCCTCCCTAAAGGAGGATGGTTGATCACCTGACATTAAAAGTACCTTGCAAGTTTGAAAGTACAAATCTCCCGCCCTCTCTTTTTTTACTATCTAGGTTGGGGTAGATGCTTCCCAAACTTCTTCCTCTATCTGGGTTGAAGAGCTCCTCACCAGTGGTGGGATTCAAAACATTTTACGACCGGTTCTGTGGGCTTGGCTTGGTGGGCATGGCAGGGGAACAATATTGCAAAATCTCCCTTCCCTCCCCACCCCACAAACCTGCTTTCCAGCTCCGTTCTCCTGTGCAGGGCAACCAAAGGAGACCCAGCCAATCAGGTGGGTCTTAATGGGAGGCAGAGAATAGATGGGGTTGGTGGGGCCACTCAGAGGTTGGATTGGCCGATTCTCCAAATGACTCAAAATTAATTTCCGCTACCAGTTCTCCAGAACTGGTCAGAACCTGCTGATTATCACCTCTGGGGTGTTTACGGAAAGGGATAGTCAGTAAAGAACAATAAGGAAGTGAAGTTGTGAAGCATGTACGTCAGTAAGAAGGAAAGTATAAAAAGTGTAGTTTGAGATGAGAACAGGGCCCTTTGACTTATAGCCGTCTTTTCAGGACCTGCTATCTCACTGAACCCCGCTGCAATGGCTTGTTGATATAAGCATACTCCTGCTATTATATCTTTTATTCATCTCTTATGTTCCAAATTATTAGAAACAATAAACCTCTGATCTTAAAGTAAGAATTATTGCTTGTGTTGCTGTTTTTAATTTTTATTATTGCTTGTATTGCTGATCGGCTGGGTCTCCTTTGGTTGCCCTGCACAGGAGAACGGAGCTGGAAAGCAGGTTAGTGGGATGGGAAGGGAATGGGGATTTTGCAGTATCCTTCCCCTGCCATGCCCGCCAAGCCAAAACACACCCACCAAACCATGCCCACAGAGCCGGTAGAAAAAAAAAATGTGAAGGAATATCCAGTTTTCTTTTCTCTTTTCTTTTCTTTTGCAGTTGGGAAGATCAAATTCAAATGTATTTATTAGACCCCTGAAGCCAAATACAAACAAGATATTGAATGAAAGAAGTGTTACTGTAGGAGGTGCAGAGGTGGCATTCAGCAGGTTCTGACCTGTTCTGGAGAACCAGTAGAGGAAATTTTGAGTAGTTTGGAGAACTGGAAAAATCCCACCTCTGACTGGCCCCACCAACCCCATCTATTCTCTGCCTCCCATTGAGTCCCAGCTGATTGGCTGGGTCTTCTTTGGTTGCCCTGTACAGGAGAATGGAGCTGAAAAGCAGGTTAGTGGGATGGGGAAGGAATGGGGATTTTGCAGTAACCTTCCCCTGGAGTGGGTGGGAATGGAGATTTTATAATTTCCTCCCTTTGCCATGCCCACCAAGCCATGCCCATAGAACCAGTAGTAATTTTTTTTGAATATCATCACTGCTGTTCGGGCTTCTCTTTGCCCTACCTTATGCCAAACAGAGTCAAGCAGGCAGTGGTGGGATTCAAATAATTTAACAACTTAATAATATTTTTTTAAAAATTGAATTTAACACAATTAAAAACAGCACAAATACAAAACAATACAACAACAAAACAACACAAATACAATCTACTTTCCCCGTTTTTGTTATCTATCTATGATAGATAGATAGATAGATAGATAGATAGATAGATAGATAGATAGATAGATAGATAGATCCTATCTACCTACCTATCCATTTATTTGTTTATATTATTTTTTTTTCTTAACATCCTATCATCCAACCAATTATACCATTTTTTTCCAGACTGTACAATATTCCTTCTCTTCCCTCTCTTGTAATTCCAATGTGACTTTTACCATTTCTGCACAATCCATAATTTTCTTTATGATCATACTGTCTGTGGGAGCGGTATCTAATTTTCAACTTTGGGCATAAGGTATTCTTCCTGCAAATGTGTATTATGATGTATTCAATTTCTTTCTTAAATGTTCCTCTGATTATCCCTAGCAAAAATATATATATTTCAGGCTTAAATTCTATTTGAAATAAATTCTATTTGAAATTCTTTTCTTTTTTATACATAAGTTTTTTTAATTTTTTAACGTGAAGATCTCATCTTACATTAAACAGTGTGTCATCTGGGTTCAAATGTCTCTCTGCTATTACAATCAAAATTTATAATATTTGTTACATTGATGATAATTAGCTAATCTTACAATAATAATCAGCATTATAACTCTATTCATTTCTCCCTCTTAACATATCTTCTAATGAAAATATAATGATATATTAGGTACGATTATCTTAACAATCATATATAATAACCAACATATTGTTTACATCTCTATCTTAACATATAGTCTTTATTTCACTCATCTCCATTTATTTTTCACTTCTATTTTTATTCTCCGACCATCCATAAAATAGCTCCCATACAATGGTGGGATTCAAATTATTTAACAACTGGTTCTTTGCTCTAATGATTTCTTCCAACAACCAGTTCATCAAACTGCTCAGAAAGTTAACAACTTGTTCTCCTGAACTGGTATGAACTGGCTGAATCCCACCACTGCAAGCACGTCTTATTTATAGTTTCTTTCTCACCCTTTTTTCTTTCCTAGTACCATATCATTTCTTTTGCTACACCCCCAACTCTTTCACGGTTTACGTGCCTTCTGCATTCCCAAAACCAGGTCTATTCTATAAAGGCCGGAGCTGTCTGAGAAATGCCAATTAAACAGAGTAATTTTGGCAGCAAATGTGTCCCTGCAAATATTTTCCACATTCGGTGACTTAAACTTGCTGTGCGGTGGTGCAAAATGGAGGGGTACCAGTGATGTCCATGGGAGGGTCAAATCGAGGTGGCAGCCAGGAAGTTCTATCCTTTTTTTAATGAGTGGACAATAAATAAACACCGAGTTAAAAATAAGAAGTCTCATGGGGAAAGTCTCATCGGGTTGTATAGTTAAATAAGTTTCTTGAGTTCTTCAGCTCAAAAGTTCTTGGAGTTACCTTTCTGCTATGTTTCCAAATATTATTTGTAGATACTTAAATATCATTGCTTTTGGAACTCATCCAGGAAAAGAGAGAAGAGGAGAAAGAATGAAACCTTGAAAAGCTGCACAGCAGGAAGTTTACACAGGCAGTTCAATTGCTCCGAGCTTACATTTAATTTTTTTTTTCTCAAAACTCTTTTCAAAACACACCTGATTTCCCCAGTAATCTTGGGCAGTAATGGGAAGCCAAGCTGTGAACATTTGAAATACGGTATTTCTCCACAACATATTCAGATAGTCATGCACTATCTCTGCTTTTAATATTCACCTTCTGCTTCTCAGTCCTGGGAGAAGTTCCTTGTTTATTTATTTATTTATTTTATTCTATTTTGTCAAGCGATTATAAGATAACAGGTATAAGTATAAACATAGTTTTGAATACATGAAATAGGTACATATAAGAAAAACAAAAGAAACAATAGGACAGGGATGGTAGGCACATTGGTGCGCTTATGTACGCCCCCTGCAAACCTCCTAGGAAAGGGGTGAGGTCAATAATAGACAGTCTTGGGTTAAAGTTTTTGGGGTTTAGGGAAGAAACCACAGAGTCAGGTAGAGTATTCCAGACATTGACCACTCTGCTGCTGAAGTCGTATTTCCTACAATCA
>BHFT01017745.1:0-28477 GCA_004320025.1 Laticauda laticaudata | reverse complement strand
CCAGGCACCCAGGTGAAACCCAGCTTGCTAATGAATAGCAGCTTGCTGATGAATAGCAGCCGTCCTTTCACACGGATATATATATGCACACATATGCACTTAGCACCTTAGTATTTAGAAGTGAGCATTTTAGTTTTTATCCACAAAGTAGTTTTATAATCCTATCAATGACTTTTAGAGTACCTTGTATTTTACTAGCTATTTCTATTTTACTAGCTATTTCTATCTATTTCTATAGATTTACAATACCTTACAATAATTACACAAAATACTGATCAGCTGACTGAGATAATAAAATATTACAAAAACTTTGCAAACTATCAAAGCCAACGAATGAACTACTAGTCTCATCAGATTCGTGCCACTTCATTTAAGAATCGGGTATATGTCTAAGTAAACCATTATATTAGTTCAGTTATGCAATTTATGCAATTATGTGTTGTAGAGAAGTTCAGAAGTCATTATAATCCATAACTTTAGCTTTTTTTTCTTTTCTGGAACCTTTTTCTTTTTTCCTACTTTTCTTTTCTTTCTTTAGATTTGTCTTTAAATCATGTAAAATTCTTCAGGAGTATAATCTTTATTTTGTTGAGGAACATTTATCTTTTAATAGTCAGCATGCATTTAAGCTGAAGCTACCTGTTCCCTTGCCAGCATAAGTGTCCAACTCAATAAACAAACAACTGACTGTCAGTAGAGAACAAGGGTGGGATTCAATTTTTTTTGCCTCCTGGGCCTCAGAGAAGCCTCCTGGGGAGCGTTTTTGCTCCCAGAAGGCTTCCCTGGGGCCCAGGAAGACAAAAATGGAGCTCGGGGTGTGTGTGTGCAGCACGCAAAAACACATACACATGCACCCCTTTTTGCCTCCTGGGCCTCAGGGAAGCCTCCTGGGCAAAGCAGTAAGATATTGAGAGGGATCCTGGCAGAGCTGATCATCGGAATAGTTGATCGTTGGGAGGGGAAAAAAAGAAATACCTGAAGGAGTGACTGGGCGCAGGAGAACACAGTCAGCGATGTCGCGCATGCGCAATAAGGACTGACTGGGCGGGGAAGGGAGGGGCCAGCCAGGGGCACAATTTATTAGTTCTTTGAACTGTGCAGAAACATAACAACCGGTTCTATAGAACTGATCCAAACCGGTAGAATCCCATCCCTGGTTGAGGACATTCCTGTGCATTGTGTTGAGTAGCAACAAATTTAATTGGACCTTCACATGCAGACTATGGTTAAACTACAGATTCTCCACATTTGGGGTTGGTGTCAGAACTAGCTTTGTGTCATCTTATGACTTCACAATTTCTATGATCCATTTTAAAAAAAAAATGGCTCGTTTTTCAACACATGCCTTTGAAAACCATCGAAATATTTTATTCTCACAAATATTCTCCGTCTCCCTTGAGAAGAGCGGGTGTTATAATTTATCTATGATGAATCAGGGAGACCATCATAATCTTGGTAAAGCACCTGAAGGCCAGATAAGGAATAATGGATGGAAACTGAACAAGGAGAGATTTAACCTGGAAATAAGGAGAAACTTTCNATGGATGGAAACTGAACAAGGAGAGATTTAACCTGGAAATAAGGAGAAACTTTCTGACAGTGAGGACAATCAACCAAGGGAACAGAAGTTGCTTTCAGAAGTTGTGGGAGCTTCATCACTGGAGGCTTTCAAGAAGAAACTGGACTCCCATCTGTCAGAAATGCTGTAGGGTCTCCCGCATGGGTGGGGTGTGTGGACTAGATGACCTAGAAAGTCCCTTCCAACTCTGATTATTTGTTATCTGGTTTCTCGAGTCTAGATCAATTAGCCTATATTTTAGCTCATTATTTATGAGAGGTAGAGATCATTACGTTTCCCTCCCCTATAGAAAGCAAGATTTGCCTTTTGAAACATTAAAGACAATTATTCTCGGAAAACAATGAAACCATTCTTTGATCTCTTCACTTTCTCCCAGGAAAGAAATTCAGGAGCAGGGGCAGCTTGAAAAAAAAGAAAAGTCAGTGCAGAAAAACGAGAATAAAACTCGAGTTAAAGAAACCCTCGACTATCTGATCTCCACATGTAGACAAATTAAATATACATAAAAACCAGTATTAAAATATTCAACATCCCTTGACTGGCTGGATATCACTTCCTTTAAGGCTGCACTGAACTGGGGAACGACAATGGGAGCCCTACCAATCTCTGGAGAAATAAGAAAGAAGTGTCGAGATGCTCAGGAAACCTCTGAAGTGTGCTCAGGTTTTGAAAAGAAAATGAAAAAGACAAACCAGGGAGAGTTGGGCAGCAGTCTTATGATAGCATGTGAGAAAGACCTTGAGAAATAAGGTAAAGAAATGTTGCTTGAGGAATGGCTCAGTGGCTAAGACGCTTGATCAGAAAGGTCGGCAGTTTGACGGTTCAAACACCTAGTGCTGCGTAACGGAGTGAGCTCCCGCTCCTTGTGCCAGCTTCTGCCAACCTAGCAGTTTGAAAGCATGTTAAAAATGCTAGTAGAAGAATAGGGACCCCTTTGGTGGGAAGGGAACATCATTTTGTGCTCCTTTGGCATTTAGTCATGCCAGTCACATGACCACGGAGACGTCTTTGGACAGCGCTGGCTCTTTGGCTTTGTAACGGAGATGAGCTGGAAATGACTAACACATATGTGCGAAGGGAACTTTTACCTTTAAGATAAGAGAGCGTCCAGCCTGCAGATGCATAATGAGAGGGGAAAGGGGCTCAGAAGATATCCTCTCTACCATAACAGAATCACAGAATTATGAGGAACCTTGGAGGTCTTCTCATCCAACCCTCTGCTCAACCAGAGGGCCATTTCGGACAAAATGGCTGTCCAATCTCTTCTTGAAAACCTCCAGTGATGGAGCACCCATGACTTCTGGGATTGTTTTCACTGTCAGGGAATTTCTCCTTAGTTGCTTCTCTCCTCAGGCTGTAAAGGAGATGGCGGGAGACTTGAATTCCATCAATGTTCTAATAAACAAATAAAAGCTACACACAACCAGGAACCATATACAACGTGTAGAACAGTCCAGTGCACATATCCTGGAGAGAGAGAGAGAGAGAGATGTTCCTAGATGATGGAAGAATAAACCTTTGGTCCTGGTGACTGACTCAGATTGGATCTTGCAACATTATCCTGGGATGGATGGATGGATGGATGGATAGGTAGGTAGATAAATGATGGATGATATAGATTAGATAGCTAGATAGCTAGATATAGATAGATAGATGATAGGTAGGTAGATAAATGATGGAAGATATAGATGAGAGAGAGAGATAGAAAGATAGAAAGATAGATAGATAGATGATAGGATTAGATAGATGATAGGTAGGTAGATAAATGATGGAAGATATAGATGAGATAGAGATAGATAGATAGATAGATAGATAGATAGATAGATAGATAGATAGATAGATAGATGATAGGGATAGATAGATTATTGATAGATGATAGGTAGGTAGATAAATGATGGATGATATAGATGATATAGATAGATAGAGATGATAGGGATAGATAGAGAGGTAGGTAGATAAATGATGGATGATATAGATGACAGAGATAGAGACAGATAGATAGATGATATAGATCAGTGGTAGTCAACCTGGTCCCTACTGCACACTAGTGGCCGTTTCAGCTTTCATGATGGGCGGTAGGGGTTTTGTCCCCTACTTTCTAAATCACCATTACTGTGGAACCGGTGGGCGGTTAGAATTTTTTTTTTACTGCAAACAGAGATACAAAATTGGGTGGTAGGTATAAAAAGGTTGACAAGAGAATGAGAGAGAGAAAGAGAGAGAGAGAGAGAGAGAGAGAGAGAGAGAGAGAGAGAGAGAGAGAGAGAGAGAGAGAGAGAGAGAGAGATGTAAACAGACAAAGTAGATATTCCAAACCACTCACCTATTGCTGCCAAACAAACTCCATGGTTGTGTCATGAAGCCATTAAGCATTGAGTTCATGTGCAGGGAGACCCCCTACTTCATCATGTTATCCTCTAGTCTCTTATTTTCATCATTTCAATTTGATAGCAACTCCTGGAGGTCTGGTATCTTGAGGACCCCAGATGGCTCTCAGAGTTGGAAATACACCTTTTTGCCCCAAGCAGAGCTGATGTCAGAATCCATTGCTGGACTTTTAAACATTTGAGTGTGGCACTGGGCCCGTGTGTGTGGGGCAATGGTTTCTGAGCCTCCCACAGACAAGTGCCTTGACCCAGCCAGGATCTGACTGTCTTCGGCTCAGAGAGTTTTAGGATCTCTGAATGGAGCTACAGCTTCCAAGACCTACTACATTGGCCGCTTGCCATTTTATTTATTCATTTTTATGCTGTTGCGTGCTGGTGGGTGGGAGTGGGCAGAAAAAGAGGGAAAGCAGGACAAGACAAATGTTTAAAAGAAAAATACCACAGGAGTGATAAAGTGAGCGAGAGAAGGAGAGGATCACAAATTTTGCCAGGCGCAGGGAAAGGGGATAGATTGCCTGGTGGCTCTGCTATCACCGAGCATAATATTCGAGCTCGTGAAACATACAAATCATACTGTGCGTGCCGTTCTCCTCTTCTGAACCATCCAATCCTTTCCCGGCCTTCTAAAATACCTCTGAAAAAATGTTGTACTGGTTCCTATCTGTCATAAAATCCTTTGCAGGTTCTGCAATTTCTGTGGTAGCGACACTCAGACCAGGAATACAATAGAATATAATGTGAAGTAGAATAGAATAGGAATAGAAATTTGAATAGAATAGAGAAATGGAATAGAATGCAAAATAGAATAGAATAGAATAGGAATAGAAATTAGAATAGAATAGAGAAATAAAATAGAGTAGAATAGAGAAATAGAATAGAGAAATAGAATAGAATAGGAATAGAAATTAGAATAAAATAGGAAAGGATAGAGTAGAATAGAGTAGAATATAATTCTTTATTGGCCAAGTGTGGTTAGATGCACAAGGAATTTGTCTTTGACTTTGTCTTCGAGGGGAATCAATCTATTTTCCAAAGCACCTGAAGGCAGGACAAGAAACAATGAATGGAAACGAATCAAGGAGAGAAGCAACCTAGAACTAAGGAGAAATTTCCTAACAGTGAGGAGAGTTGTGGGTGCTCCATGACTGGAGGTTTTTAAGACTCTGCTCTTGACTTTGCCCTTAATCCATCAACATCCCAAGGTTTCCCCCGATCTTTCTGAGATACTGTAAAGCGAGGGTCCCTAACCCCCCAGTCCATGGACTGGCAGCAATCTGCAGCATGCCAGAAATCGGTCCATGCAAACAAGCAAAGTCCCATCCATGGGATGCAAAACTACATCCCCTCCGGTCCATGGAAAAAAACCTCTCTGCAGGGAACTGCTCCCTGGTGCCCAAGCGATTGGGAGCCACTGTTGTAAAGTACTATCGGGTAGTATATAAGACTAAGTCAAGGGTGGGATTCTGCTGGTTCTCACCTATTCGCTAGAACTGGCTGTTAACTTTCTAAGTAGTTCAAAGAACCAATTGTTGGAAGAAATCTCCTTTTGTTTTTTTCCACCCTTCTTACATTCTTAGCAGAATGCTAGGAGGTTCTATTTTTCCCTTTGCTGGTACTTTCTTGAAAGGGAAGGGTTGTTTTAAGCTTTTTACACTGCTGTTGGGAGGAGATACTCCCCTGTTGGAGTTAGCACTTTGAAGAAATAATTGAATAACGAAGCAGAGCTGCCAGAAAGAAGCTTTTAATGTCAAGGAACCAAGATGAGTGACATTCAGCAAGGCTTCTTGGCTAGCTAGAAAGATTGACATTCAAATGTGAGTTTACATATCCTTTTTTGAGTTTTGCCCTAAAACTGGTGACCATTCAAAGTTACAATGGCACTGAAAAAAGTGACTTATGACCATTTTTCACACTAACGGCCGTTGCAGCATCCTCATTGTCATGAGAGGCCAGGCGAGGAGAAGCGCCCCTTGATGTGAGTGACGTTGAGTTGGCCATGCCTAGCCAGTCACATGACTGCCAAGCCATGCCCACCAACTAAGCCACACCCACAGAACCGGTTGTTAAAAAATTGGAATCCCACCCCTGGTCTAAGTGCTATTGCTATTACAGCCACTTCCTTTTCAGTTTTTTTCTTTAAATGCTCCCAGTTTGTTGTTCAGCCTCCTGATATTTGACTCTGGGTCAGCATCACTCTTCAGAGAACATACCGACAATCTGGATCGCCCCAGGATTTGGGGAGATTGGTCCTTCCCCAGTTTCTGTGTTGGGCTTTGCTTTGTGACTTCTGTGGCCCTGTTCACCTTAGCCCTCTAAGGCAGGGGTTGGCAACCTTAAACCGTCAAGGAGCCACAAAGGTCCTAATCCCATTAGGGCAAACCTATGGCACATGTCCCAGAAGTGGCATGTACAGCCATTACTGCTGGCCCGCGAGCCCTCACCCAGAGCACTGCCCTTACAGCAGGGGTTGGCAACCCACAGCTCTGGAGCCACATGTGGCTCTTTCATCCCTCTGCTGCAGCTCCCTGTCACTGGTCGGTAAAAGGAAAACAGCTGATTGTCGGGTATCTGGCATGCATGTGGGAGGGGGGGCAGGCAGTGCGCAGGAGATGCACATGCATGCACAGAGATACTCACTGCTCATGCATGCGCAGAGATGCATGGCACACGTGGGAGGTCACACATGCATGTGTAGAGATGCATGACATGTGGGGGAAGGTCATGCACACATGCACAGGGGGTGTAGGGGGGACCCGCGTGCATTGCCTTTTGGGTGCTAGCATGTGAGATTATCAGCGCAGGAGCCCAAAAAGATTAGCCGCCACTGTCCTAACTGGAAGTCCCTCATTCAATTGTGGAGCTGACGGGAAGTCCAGTTCCCCTACCATAGAGTCTCCTCCTAGCGCTGCCTCCTTTTTCCTTTTACTGACCAGCGACAGGGAGCTGCAGCAGAGGGATGAAAGAGCCACATGTGGCTCCAGAGCAACGGGTTGCCAACCCCTGATCTAAGAGAAGCCAAGGCAATCAGCTCCAGCTTAAATAATTGGTCCCAGCCCCCAAAGGAATTGTGGGGTTTCCCTCTTCAGAATTCTTGAACCACATTCCGTTCCGTCAACTCAGGATTTGATTCTAACCCCTCTTCCAAATATTGAACCTGATTAGTTCTCAAAACTCATTTATGTATCGCGGATCAAATAAAAACTCCCCTCCCCTCCTCCCTCCCACCCCCCACCAAAATAAGAGAAGGGATAAGAAAGAAAAGCACAAATAGATTGCTTTTAAGGAGGAAAAGGATTGTGTGCTATTGATTTTACAAAGCCCTATTTAACAGAAGATAATGAGATGAGACCATGAATAATCTGTCGAGATGAGACCTCTTTGTCATTTTAACCTTCCTGTCTCTTGGCAGCCAAGGAATGAGACATCTGAATAATGCAAACACTATTGATTTTAGGATAATGTTTTTGAAAAGCAAAGGAGGAAAATGTAATAGACTAACATAGCAAAATGAATTATCTCTTCCCTGCCTCTTGCCAACCCATGCTAGAAAAATTCACCTTCTGGAGAAATAGATACCTCCCCCAGTCCTGTTTATTTAATTTCGTCATGCAGTATTGCACGGCGGGGTGGGGAAACAAAGTTGAATAGCATTACTACTCAGTTCCTTTCAATTAACGCATCTAAATTCCATTAGACAAGAATATCTGCAGCTCAGGGTTGAACTGCAGACTTCTCGGGGCCGTCTAAGTTTTATTATTTGTTTGCAGACATTTGAGTAATGAAATGTCTGCAAATCAACAATCAAGCTTGGAGCACCAATAACTCCACATCTAAATCCATTATCGTGATATTGTTGGTTCTCAGTGCTTCTTTTAGCATTTGTAGGCCAAGAGGATACCAAAGCATCCTGGCTAGTATTGTGAGTATAAGACTCCTTGGTGCTCTCTGAACTTGGTGGTTTCCATGCAGACTTTTCATGACCAAACTAGGTATCATCAACAGTGCTAGAAGGGAATGTGGTTGGATAAGCATCTTGCTGTTATCTTCTTTTGGGATGTCTAATTGGGACCTCCTGCAGGGGTGTCTCCTATTTTCAGCCAGATCAGGAAACCAAAGATGCAAATACTAGCATTATTTTATTGTAAGTATTGCAGGAGTTTTGCAAGCCTGAATGTGCAAAGGGAGAGGCGAAAGGAAACAGCAATTTCTGTAGATAAGACGTAGATGGACAAGGCAATTTTCCAAGCTGAGTGATCCGAAGCTAAGCGGAAGATTTACGGCCCCAGATCAAAAGAGAGACTGAGCTAGTGTCAACAAGGTGGGGTCATAAATAACTAGATTCCAAGGGTCACAATAGACAAGCCAGATGCTGGAGTTGCTTCCAACAAGTGACTCATAGTTCCTCCGGGAATTTAAATATATGATGATGATGCTATCCATTCCTTCGTGTCTGACTTTTGGTGATTTTATGGGCCAGGTGTCTCCGCATCTTCCGATCTTTGCACTACTTCTTTGAATTGTTCTACCCTGTGGTTTGGAGTCAGCTTTGATGGGGTCCAGCCACCATGTTCTTTGATGGCCAGGTTTCCTTTTGTCACCAACTAACAGATAACAGATTAACAGAGTTGGAAGGGACCTGGTAGGTCATCTAGTCCAACCCCCCCCCACCCAAGCGGGAGACCCTACAGCATTTCTGACAGATGGGAATCCAATCTCTTCTTGAAAGCCTCCAGGGATGAAGCTCCCACAATTTCCAAAGGCAACTTCTGTTCTATTGGTTCATTGTTCTGTCAGAAAGTTTTTCCTTATTTCCAGGTTGAATCTCTCCTTGCTCAGTTTCCATCCATTACTCCTTGTCTGGCCTTTGGGTGCCTTGGAAAATAGCTTGACCCCTTCCTCTCTGTGGCAGCCCTTCAGATATTGGAAGACTGCTATCATGTCTGCCCTGGTCCTTCTCTTCACTAGATTAGCCATATCCAGTTCCTGCAACTGTTCTTTGTATGTTTTAGCCTCCAGTCCCCTAATCATCCTGGTTGCTCTTTGTACTTTTTCTAGAGCCTCAACATCTTTTTTATAATGTGGTGCCAAAACTGGATGCAGTACTCTAGGTGTGGTCTTACTAAGGCTTTATAGAGTAGTATTAGTACCTCCCTTGATCTTGATTGTATCCCTCTGTTAATGTAACTTAGAATTGCATTAGCTTTTTTGGCTTCTGCTGCACATGGCTGGCTTATATTTATCTGGTTGTCCACTAAAGACTCCAAGATCCCACTCACAGTTACTACTATTGAGACTGGTTTCACCCAATCTATGTGTATCCGTTTGGTTTTTCTTGCCTAAGTGTAGGACTTTACTTTTCTCTACATTGAATTTCAACTCTTCCAAACACAACTGCTTTCTTCAGTGAATTCCCCACATGACACACAGCCAAAGTAAGCGAGAAGCAGTTTTGTGATTTTTGACAATGAAACCACTAGGGTCAGATCTTGTTGGGGAGTTCAGGATCGTGTTGCTTGTTCATGAGTGGTGCATTTCAACAAGGTGTGGAGATGCCAGGAGGGATTGCTGAGGGAGGGAATGTCCCTTGGACAACACCCCCGCCCCAAAGGGCATGGCAGTGCCTTCATCCACTGTACACTCACACCACCAGACGCATCCCTGGAAGATGGGCCAACAGACAATTCCAAAGATCAAGATGCATTTTCTTTCCATCTCAAATGTGATTTGGGATTGGAAGGGAAAAAAGTTGTGAATGGAGTGTACATTAAAATGTCAATCTTCCCGATCAAAATAGCAATAGCACTAAGACTTATATACCACTTGCAAGAGCTTTGCAGTCCTAAGCAGTTTACAAGTCAGCCTCTTGCCCACAAGAGGGATGGAAGGCTGAGTCAACCTTGAGCTGGTCAGTATCGAATTGCTGGCAGTCGGCAGAGATAGCCTGCAATATTGCATTCTAACCCTTGTGCCACCATGGAAGGAAGGAAGGAAGGAAGGAAGGAAGGAAGGAAAGAAGGAAGGAAGGAAAAAAGAAAGAGCAACAGCAGGGAGGGAGAGAGGGAAGGAAGGAAGGAAGGAAGGAGAAAAGAAAGAATAGCCATCGCAATAAACTTAAATACTGCTTCACAGTGCTTTTACAGCCCTCTCTAAGTGGTTTACAGAGGCAGCCTCTTGCCCCCAACAATCTGGATCCTTATTTTATTGACCTTGGAAGGATGGAAGTCCACCTTGAGATGGTCAGGATTGAACTGCTGGCAGTCAGCAGAATTAGCCTGCAGTACTGCATTCTAACCACTGTGCCACCATGGTTGTATTGCATGCATTTGTTTCTCTTTCCTGACAATAAATATATTTGTGAGGGAAGTCGTATTGGACTCTTCTAAAGTACTTCAAAAGGCTGTGAAAAAGCCCTCCTAGGGCCACAATAGACATCAAGATCAAATAGCAGGGAGGGGAAAAAAAAACATGATTTCACGGCTTCTCAGAATGTAACCTTGGCTCTCTTGCTCCTTTTGTTTTGTTGCTTCGTGTAACAAAAGCCGGAGTTCATTTGATCGCACCGCAAAGGCGTTTTATTTTGCAGGATGTGTTGGGGGAAAAAAAAACAAAAACTGGTGAACATCTTCGTTCGTGTTTGGAGAATCTTGTAAATTAGTTCTTATCCTCCTGCACTTTCAATGGAGGAATTAAAATTTGATGCCTGGCTGTTCCTGTGACAGAAAGAAACCACAACAAAAGAGGTTTGCACAATAAGGCAGCGGCTTTATGAGAAGAAATTACCGTCTCTTTTGTGAAGTCCTGACCCAGTTGGGCAATTTGGCAGGAGAAAAGTCTCTTTGTACTAATTCACCTACAGGAGCTGTAAAGCAAAGTGTTTTGAAGGACTTTGGCAGCTGATCATGGGAGGGGGGACACAAATGAAAAGCCACTCCGCCCTCCCCGAATTGCCTGGAATATCAGGGTTCTCCAAAGCCCACTTCAGATGTCCCGCAGCAAAGATCAGAGGTCAGGTGGGCTGCTGGACTTGGGCGAGCTTCCAAGGTTTCAGGCAATGGGGGGATTCAATTTTTTTTACTACCAGTTCTGTGGGTGTGGCTTGGTGGGCATGGGGCGGCTTGGGGGGCATGGCTTGGTGGACGTGGCAGGGGAGGATATACTGCAAAATTCCCATTCCCTCCCCACCCCACTAATCTGCTTTCCAGCTCTGTTCTCCTGTGCAGGGCAACCAAAGGAGACCCAACCGATCATCTGGGACTCAATGGGGGGCAGAGAATAGATGGGGTTGGTGGGGCCAGTCAGAGGTGGGATTGGCCAGGTCTCCAAATGATCCAATTTTTGCCACTGGTTCTTGTTGTGGTTAGCCAGCAGCAGGGGCAGATGGCTGAGGAGACCGATGACTCTGATGAGGGGCCAGGACCATCAGGGAGTGGACTGCTGCCTTCAGAGATTGTTGGGGCTGGCAGCAGTGATGAGGAGGTTCCCAAGGAGCCTGTGCCAAGTGCATGTGCACGAAGAATTACTCGGAGGAAAGAAAAATTACAGTAGCAGAGGCGACTCAGGCGACTCGAGAGTAAGGCTGCAAGGTAATTCCCCCTCCCTCAAAAGGATAAAAGCCAGGTTTGGAAAAGCATTCTTTGCAGACAGCAAAGAAGCTCTGAAGCTTAACTGATGGACATCTTAGTTCATGTTTGGAGAATTTTGTAAATTAGTTCTTATCTCTGAGTTTTTGGCAGCCTTGACAAACACCTTGGCACGGCTCTTTCTTGTTGCACTAATTAGGAGAAAGCAGCCTTCAGAATAGAATTTGTTATTAAACCTTAAAAGGTGGGGGCTGCTGCCTCTGTCTGTGTTTGCTCTTTGGGAACCCAGTTGTGTCAGAACAGTTCTCCAGAACCGGTCCGAACCAGCTGAATACCAGCTCTGGTTTCAGGAATTGGTTTTCGGAAGGGGTTGGGGAAGCAATTTTGGCAAGACATTCAGCTGGATCTAAATGATCTGGTCTGATTCAGGGGTATCCAATTGGTCTTGTGTGATTCCAGATCAGTGTTTTGGGCAGCTTTTCCTGCCCAACGTCAGCTGCAATGCCAACCATCCATCTTCACAACAAATAAAGTCTGAAACGGTATAGGGTCTCCTGCTTTGAGCAGGGGTTTGGACTAGAAGACCTAAAAAGTTGCCAAAGTTGGACCCCTTTGCTTTAAGAACTGTATGGGTCATCCTCGACGTACAAGCACAATTGAGCCCCAAACGATTGTTGTTAAGTGAAACATGGGTTAAGTGAATTTTGCCCCATTTTACAACCTTTCTTGCCTCAGTTGTTAAGTGAATCACTGCGGTTGATAAGTTAGTCACCTGGTTGTTAAGGCAAATCTGGCTTTCCCATCAACTTTGCTCGTCAGAAGATTGCAAAAGGGAATCACATGATCCAAGGACACAGCAACCGTCATAAATATGAACCAGTTCAATCTGAATTTTGATCACATGAGCACAGGGATGCTGGAAAGGTCATAACTGTGTAAAAAGGTCATAAGTCACTTTTTTCAGTGCCGTTGTAACTTTGAACAGTCACTGAATCATCATCATCATCACCACCACCACCACCACCATCATCATCATTATTTAGCGACCCCATAATCCCTTGCAGGGTGGAGCCTGGGCAACTGAATGGAGCTAGCAGAGTGTTTACTGGCTGGATGCCCTTCCTGTTGCCAATGAGGAGTTTTGTTCGGCAGATATATCTTTATTGTGCCCAGAGAGAGAAATATCTGCCTCTCCCTAGGATCTAACTCACAGCCTCCTGATTGTGAGAGGCGAGAGCGCCACCTCCAGGCCAGAGAGAAAAAGAATACCTGTGGCTTTTGAATGGTCACTAAATGAACTGTTGCAAGTCGAGGACTACCTGTGTTCACAGCTGTCAGTCATTTTGGGAAGAGAGAAATACCACCTTCCGCAGATCAAAGGCTTGTTTCCTTTGGTGATAATTAGAGCGTCTCTGTGAGTGGTTTGTTTCCTAACTCTGCTCAGCAGGAATTATGTTGTTCTACATAAACAAATGAAGGCGAAGTGCTGTGTGACCACACAGGTCGCTGCCACTTTCTGATTAAGAGAGGCATCTAAATCAGCATTAATCTTGCATTTAAAAAAAAAAACAATTTGGCCAGCTGGAGCCAGTCCAAGTTCTCCCCCTTTGCAGATGGAAATCGGATTGTAATATGGAGTTGGCCAAGAGTTTGTAATTAAAATACAGGTAGTCTTCAACGTTTCAGTGTTCAATTCACTGCCTATTCTACAGATTTGTTACAGGAAGTCCTTGACCTATGATGACAATGGAGCCCAACATTTCTGTTGCTAACTGAGACATTTTGTTAAGTGAGTTTTGCCCTATTTTACACATTTCCTTGCCACAGGTGTAAAGTGAATCAGTGCAGTTGTTAAGTTAATTGTGGAATTCAAGGTGGCTTGGACAAGATCTCTTGTGGGCCCAAAGGCATTCGAGACAACCACTTTTTTCAGTGCTTTGGGTTGTAAGTGGAGGTCTGTATGTTTTAAGTGTCCAACAGGTACTAGGCTCCTATATAAGGCAAGAATAGGGAATAATTAGTTACCTTGTGGTAAGATAGGTGATCAATAAATTTTAGATAAAAGCTAGATAAATAGATGATAGAGGTAGATAGATGATTAGGTGCAGACAGATAGATAGATAGATAGATAGATAGATAGATAGATAGATAGATAGATGATAGAGATGAGATAGAAGAAAGATAGATGATACATAGAGATAGATGATAGAGATGATATAGATGGATGGATGGATGGATGGATAGAGATGATAGAGATGAGATAGATGATAGAGGTAGATGATAGAGATGAGTTAGATGAAAGATAGATGACAGAGGTAGATAGATGAGATAGATATATATGAGATAGATAGATGTAGATAGAGATGAGATAGATAGATGATACATAGAGGTAGATGATAGAGATGAGATAGATATAGAGGTAGATGAGAGATGAGAGAGATAGAAGAAAGATAGATGATACAAAGAGGTAAATAGATGATAAGAGATGATATAGATGGATGGATGGATAGATAGATGTAGATAGATAATAGAAATGAAATAGAGAGATAGCTAGATGATACATAGGGGTAGATGTTAGAGATGAGATAGATGATAGAGATAGATAGATAGATAGATAGATAGATAGATAGATAGATAGATAGATAGATAGATAGATGATACATAGAGGCAGATGAGAGATGAGATGAGATGAGATAGATAGATAGATAGATAGATAGATAGATAGATAGATAGATAGACCGACCAGAACAGAAAGCTCCTTATCTCTAGGATCAGGCAAAGAAAGAGAATACCTGTGGTTTTGTACAGAAAGCAAGAAATTAGCTTGGCAAAGCAAAGATTCGTGTGCTAGTCAGAAGTGTTGTACATGCAGCATCAATGTTTCTGCTGTGAATTTGTCATTTCAAGTCCATTGTTTTTGCCCTTCTTCCTGGCTCTCCTCAGTAAAAGACTTGGCATACCATTGGCACCCGAAGACATCTTGATATGAAATCACCGCACTTTATAGAGCCCCTTGTAATAAGCAGAAAACCTTGAGTTACAGCCCACAGCAATTTCCCTTCAAATGGAAAGTAATTTTCACCAATTTCGTTTTCCTGCAAATAGGCATAAGGCATAAACATCATACCTCCACACCTAAAAATAGCAGCTGCATATGGAAATAGTGTTGGTTTTTTTTTTAACCTTTTCGCATATAAAAATGGTTAAGGTGAGAGATTTTTCACTCATGTTTTTATTGATTTCCATGGGTCCAACAGATTGAAAGGTGAGCTATGTAAAAACAGTGTAACCAATCTTATTTTCATCAAGCAATGTATAGATGCTTGTAAAAAAAAAGAGAATGGATGGATGGATGGATGGTGTTTGCATGTGAGAAAAATCCTTTACAATTGTAGCTGGTTTTTTTCCATCAAGCAATGTATAAATGCTTGGAGGGAAAAAAATAATTAATGGATGGATGGATGGTATATATGTGAGAGAAATCCTTTACAATTTAAGCAGAAAAGAGCATTTATTCAATTTTTACACCACTTATACTGCTGAGCATCACATTTGCCTTCAGTAATATAGCTGTAACAACATTTAATATTTCACCCAACAAAGTCTGTCACAAACCATAGGAAAAGGATATTTTTAAAAGAAAAGGTAAAGCAAGGACACCCTATCTTTCATCCCCTCTATGCCAGTTGAAAGTCAAGTGAACTCGGACCTACGATTTAGGGGGGAAAAAAGGGTCTTTTGGAATTTAGCTGGATTCACGTTGCAAATAGGGATAACCAAGGAATAGAGATTTCTCCACCACAAATTTCTCCACCTTGTGTGTGTGTGAAAATGTACTGATGCAAGCACTTATGACTTTGGAAGTGTAAGCAGAGTTCAGCCACACATTATTAATATTCTTTCATGTGCATCACTGTGCACACATAGTGTTCCATGAAATTGAAACACATTAAACTAGGCAAATTAATAAAAACAACAGGTCTTTTCAATGCTCCCTTTGAATTAAAATGAAATCAAGGAATCTCTGTGAACTGATGGTTTAAAACCACCCGTTTACAATTTTGTTGTTACATTCTCTACAGTCCTGTGGAGAGGAGAACCGGGAAGGAAAAAAAAATGTTTCTAAGCACTAAAGGTAAACCATAAGCAGCATCTAGAAGTGTGTCATGCACCTGTTGGAATCTGAATCGTTGGCTGTGGCAGAAACTGGGGAAGGGCAAAGTCCGGCTGGGCAGATTCAGGGAGAGGTAGAGCAAGGGAGAGGGAACTTAGAGGAAGACCCAGGCCCACCCCCTCTTCATCCTAGGGAGAAGAGAGCAATGTGGGTTGCGTGGCTTACAGGGGAGGAAAGGGCCCTGATTCCCTTCCTTAGCCACAGCTGGGAACACAGTGTATAAAAGAGGAAGCTGCGCACAGCAAGTTGTTGGGAGCAAATGTGAATTTATCTGGTATTGTTGTGGCTTATCTGTGTTCCTGGCATCTTCCCAAGTGTGTAAGTATTGCCGTGCTTTCAAGTCTGAAATTCCTTCTCCTGCCCCGTCAAATTAATTACATCAGCTTGGTTTGTTTGGATTTCTAGTTACAGTTTGTATATACCTTGTTTTGGACTGAATTTTCTACAGTCAAAGGTTGTTCCTGGGAGAGTTTTTCTCCAGCCGAAGGTAATCTGGACATTGGGGGCAAAGTTGGAGGTAATAAAGGGACTATTATTGCTCATTTGACTATGCTGCGTTTGTGCCATGCCCCGGGTGCATCTTTTCTTCGGGAGCAGAATTCCATGAATTTGGGATCTGCAGTGGGCTTGGGAATGAAACCATGTAGATGCAGGGAACAATGAGCCATTTCTTGGCTCAAGTCATGAACAGGTAAATTGGTTTGCAGCCGATTCTTGTACCAATAGAAGAGAGTGTTTGTAGCTCAGAATTGCACTTTGAGGTCTATGGCATTCTCTTTGCTTGGGGTTTTTTGTGGAGATGTTTCACTGCCAAACTCAATGACTATAGAGATTCTCAGTCATCCAGGTCATGGTTCGCCCAGAGGTGCTTTTTTCAAAAGGCAACTGGACTTCCTTTGTTCTTCCTTGAAGACATTTTGCTTCTCATCCAAGAAGCTTCCTCAGTTCTGACTTCAGAAGAAGCTTCTAGTTTCTCATCCAAGAAGCTCCTTTTTGAAGTCAGGACTGAAGAAGCTTTTTGGATGAGAAGTGAAATGTCTTCAAGGAAGAACAAAGGAAGTCCAGGTACCTTTTGAAAACAGCACCTTTGGGATTACCAAATTAGATAACCTAATCAATATTACAATGGCAAACCCCATTCCCTTCTAGCACGGATGATGGGACCTAGCTGGGCCATAAAATGTCTGCAAGAAAACAACCAAGCTCAGAGAGCATTAAGGACCCCATTGTTAATTGTCCAGAGAAAGTCACAGACATTGTGTGTGCTGTGGGGGGGGGGTTGCACTGTTAAGATTGATTAGTCATCGTCAGTTACATTTAGCGATTGATCTGAGTGTACTCAGATGTTAATGACAAAAGAACTCTAAATGTAGATCTCTTGGATGTTGAGAATGTTGATCCCTTAGATGTTCCCTGTTCACACAAATGTTGACCTTCTTTACAAAGATCCTCCATTTCAGCACCAGACGCTCACTGCTGTGATACAACACAACCGGGAAGCTTGGATTTTGCCAACTCTAAACAGTTTTCTTCAACCTCGTGCCCCTCAAGCCTTTTGGACCAGAATTTCTAGCCCTAAAGTCTTCAGTGGAAGTGAACACTTTAACAGATCTGGAGGATCCCAAGTTTAGGAAAATGGTATGACATCCCAAGAATTGTGTGTGAATGGAAATGATGGACTTGGTCAATGGTTTAAGGCTATTGAAAAGAGAATGGCCTCCACTGCTCACAGCTTATGGGAAGAGATCGGTGATGCAATCTCCGGAGACTAGCATTTTGCAAAGAACATAATCAGATTTTTCCACCCCATTTACAGATTTCTCTCACTGTGACAACCGTCTTCCTTCAGGAAACATCCATTAACGGATGTTTTCACGATTCAGATTTAAATGATTATTCATGGCTCTCTTGGGTTTACCCTGGACAAGCTGTGTAAGGGGCGCTACTTCCAGAATCAGCGGATGCCTGGATGTGTGTTTTGTTCAGACACATTGTGTGATCCCAGCTTCCTCTGCATTGTTAATACAGCCCCAGTGGAATTTCCTCAGACGCGAAGGTGAAAAGCAATCAACTAACAGGAGAGATGAGGGAATTCTATTTTATTGGGACTGGAATAAAATGCTTCTTATTTACTTCTCCTGGAAGATTTGAGGGTTGACAAACCAGACTGTGTGATCGATGCTTCAATCAAATGGATGTTGTGGTGGTTAGGCATTTAGTTAGAGAGAGGGATTTAGGATGATGATCTTCAAAATTGCTGCTGAAGCACAACTCCCAGCAGCTCCAGCCAACATGGACAATGGTGAGAGTGTCAGGAATCAAAACAGAAATGGAAAAGATAGTCCATAAATACTACAGTCTGAGAAAACTCAGCTCGCTTAGACTGTAGTATTTATGGACTATCTTTTCTGCGGTGACCCATACTATCCGCACTCCATGGGGGTCCTCTCCTAGCTGGCATCCAATAGCTGATGAAATGACCATGTTGAGATCTTTGTACATTCCTCCAGCGTTTTTGTGAAGGTGTCCAGAAAATACCGTTTTAATACCTGTGGGAAATCAAAGCAAAACCAAACCATTATTTGGGCTCAAATTGAAAGGATTCCAGACTAGGCATGGTTTCCCAACTTTTTTTTTTAATTCTTAAATGGGCCAAGATGATGGCTTTGGATCCCACCCAACCTCCAGAATTGTTTTGTCAAGGACATTTTATTTGAAAGGATTTGCATTAGAGGATGGAAGAAGAATTTCTCATGAGTTGTTAATCAGTTCTGTTTTGCTTCTCATTCAAGAAACTTCTTCAGTTCTAAATGAACTGAATTCTAGTTAGACCTGAAGAAGCTTCTTGCATGAGAAGTAAAATGTTTTCAAAGAAAAAAATGAAGAAAGTCCAGTTGCCTTTTGGAAATTCACCTTGAGGAAACCATGACCTGGATGATTGAGAATCTTGACAGTTGCTTGGTTTCTCTTGTTAACCCTATCCTCGCAGCTGATGCCACAAATCAGGATTGAAATTAAAGATCGACAATGGATGGACTCAGTGATCTATAAATTAGGTACCTAACCAATATACACAGCTAGAAGTATTTCATATACCAGTAGCCACCGCTAAAGAAGTCATATTTCCAGGGGTTGGGAAAGGACACTTATAGACAAGAGACTGAGATGACAAAGTCTTATTTTTAAACTTCCTCTTTCCCAACTCTTTAGAATTTCATTTTAAAGACTGGTTTAGAGATAAAACTATCCCCTTCATTGCATTTGTTGTCTGAAGCTCAAATACACTCAATCAGAAATAGGTTTTGTCTTTCAATGTCTGTAATCTTGAGTATTTCATTTAAAGACACTAATAAAACATGGCAAGCAATTTAAAACATGATCCAGTTTTGACAGCCAATTGTTGCTAATGTGCCCTGATTTCAGATTAATTGAAGGCACAATGAAATCTCAATAGGGGAGGGATTAAAGAGAAAAATAACAACAACTCTCTGAACCTCTCAACCCCAAAGTTGTGAGAGTAACACAATCCCGCCCCTCTCCCCCCCGCTCGTTTTTGGGGACTTCACACCAAATGTGTTGGGATTTCCACTCCCACTAATTCTGGTTTACTTGGCCAATGGCTATGACCTGTGGGAGAAAAAGTCCAAAACACATGGAGAACATCCAACGGCATAATGCTAAATTAGGAGATTTGCATCTTAGAAGAACATCCATATGAACGTGACACCTTAGTGATGAATGGAAACCAAGCAAGACAAAAAAAGGTGGAAAACATCTATGTTTTTGTGTTGAGGGTTCAACAATTTCAGATAAAGTATCTGAGCAGTTTGCCCATTCAACCTTCTCTTCCATTTCACCAAACTTCCTTTGGTCCTGGTTCACCAGAGATAATCATCTCTGAAGGTACATTCTTCTGAATTATGCAATGGCCCTGTGAGGATGTATCTAAACAACATTCTTTCTCAATAAGTCAAGGACAAGTTACTCTGCACCTGGAGAGGAGCGTCTGGGGGAATGTCTCCAGTTGGGACCATGTTTGATTGGGCCATGTGACGGACTAATGGATGGAAGGGGTGGATCTTTGATTTCTCTTTTGGGAAGGGAAAACCTGGAATTCTCAGAATCGGGTTTTCCCAGATGTGCCAACATGATAAGACTGTCATCTGCACCTCTATAACTGTCTGGTTTGGTTTTGCGACCCAACAGGACAGACACAGACTTCAGAGGGTAATTAGGATTGAAGAAAAAACAATTGCTACCAACCTGCCTTCCACAGAGGACCTGTATCCTGCACGAGTCAAAAAGAGGGCTGTGAAAATAATTACAGACACCTCACATCCTGGACATAAACTGTTTCAACTCCTTCCCTCAAAACGATGCTACAGAGCCCTGCACATCAGAACAACTCGACACAAGGACAGTTTTTCCCCAAATGCCATCACTCTGCTAAACAAATAATTCCCTCAACACTGTTCAACTATTTACAAAGTCTGCATTACTATTATTATTAATCTCATCACTCCTTATCACCCATCCCCTCCCACTTGTGACTCTATGACTGTAACTTTGTTGCTTGTATCCTTACGATCTATATTGACTGTTTCCTGGTGTGATTTGATTGCTTATTGTACCCTATGACTATCATTAAATGTTGTACCTGATGATTCTCAACTCTTGATGAATGTATCTTTTCTTTTATGGACACTGAGAGCATTTATACCAAAACAAATTCCTTGTGTGTCCAATCACACTTGGCCAATAAAAGAATTCTAATTCTAATACAGAAGATAAGAATTGTCCTTCTTTGATCATATTTTCCTCTTCCTTTTGAGTAACTGTTTAAGGCAGAGAATCAAAATGTGAGGAACGGTCCTTTTGGGATGTGAATTTTTTTCAGCAGCAAGAATGACGTGACATTATATCCTCTGGGGGTTTGCACAGGTGTGACCTGCCACCTGTTCTTCTTTTGCAGCCTTCTGCTGGATTTTCAGATTTGTCTCTTCAAGGAAGGTGCCGTGAGCAATTGAAAAGCAACCCACATACACAACCAACACAGGCAAAAAAAGAGACCATCCACAAAAACTGACAGCAAAATAGTCACTTGGTTTTTCAGCTCCCTGCCACTCACCCCACTTGGTTTTCAGATCTCCCCAAGGTTCCTACGCTGAACGCAGCTCCACCAAGTTAATCTGTCCTGGGTAGTCATTGTATCTTATATAATTCAATGTCATAAACTTCAAAAAGTTGTTTTTTCTGACTTCGGGGCTGAGTTTTCAAGCTGAGTCGGCTTTTTGTTTGTTTGATTTTAATCAAAATCCTTGGCAGAAACTTCCAGAGTATTTTAACATTCTGGTCTGACACACCTCAAAAGAAACTTTTAATGAAGAAAACACAGCAGGGAATCGGCCAGAAGCAGCTATCTGGAAGAGCCAGTAAGTTGCATTTTTGTCATCTGATTAGCAACAAATCAGTTCTGTGTTATGATGTATAAAATGTCTTCTGCTTGAGGCATCCTGGAGCCATCTTTCACTGTCCCTTGTGAATGAGGTAGCCAATTCTTAAGGCTGTATTTTGTTTTGGTGCCTGTGTGTGGTGGTTGAGGTACCACTCTTTATGATGTGCTATGAGTCCCATCACCAAAGGTTGCACTACGGTTGGATGTACCTCGACTGTTAGGACCTGTCAGTATTCCTGACCAAGAGAAGAAATTGGACTCCTAAAGGAAACCTCGGGAGAAAAGAGCAGCTAGAGACATCTAGACCTTATCAAATTAAGTCATGATGGGTTTTGTTCAGTCATTTAGTAGCTTTCAACCCTTCCTAACCAAGGTTGTCCATCAATAACAGAAGATCAATAGGAGAGAATATCTGTAGCTCAAGGTTGAATGGTGTGGTCCTTGATGCTCTCTGAGCTTGGTGATTTTCTTGCAGGTGTTTCATTACCCAAACTAGGTAACATCGATGCTAGAAGGGAATGGAGTGTGTGTTGGTGGGGAGAGGAAGTGGAGGAGAAGGAGGACAGTGGGGTCCTTGGTGCTCTTGAACTTGGTGGTTTTCTTGCAGATGTTTCATTACCAAAGTAGGTAACATCATCAATACTACTGATGCTATCTAGTTTGATAATGAAACATCTACAAGAAAGCCACAAGCTCAGAGCACCAAGGACCCCACAGTAATAGAGGAGTCATCTTTGAATAATGAGGACCAGCTGGGGAGACTGTTGAAAGCCAACCAAAACTCTGAACCGAGCACAGGACAGTAAGATCAGATCCAACACTCTGACCAGGAATCCTTTGATATGACCTTCAAGCTTGCAAGAATGAGGGAGTTATTGAATTAACTTACAGAAGTGCAAGTTGGTAAGAGGAAACTCCCTGGGAACCACTGCCTCTTTCGATGGCTTCTGTTGTGGTTAGCCGGCAGCAGGTGCAGACAGCTGAGAAGAGCGAGGACTCAGATGAGGGGCCAGAACCATTAGGGAGTGGACTGCTGCCTTCAGAGATTGTGGGGGCTGGCAGCAGGGATGAGGAGGTTCCTGAGGAGCCTGTGCCAAGTGCGCATGCACACAGGATTGCTTGTAGGAAAGAGCAGTTGCAGCAGCACAGGCGACTCGGGAGTAAGGCTGCAATGTAATGGCCCCTCCCTCAGGAAGATAAAAACCAGCTGTGAAATAAACCTTCTTTGCAGGAAGCAAAGACATTCTGAAATTCAGCCTCGTGGACATTACAGTTGGTATTTGAAGACTCTTGTGTTGTAAACTATTTTTTATCTGTTGTTTTTTGGCAGCCTTGCAAAAACTTGGCAAAGCTCTTTCTTGTTGGAGCTAATTAGTTGGAAGCAGCCTTTTATCTGTGAAGAAACAGGATTCATAGATGAAACATAAAAAGGTGGTGCTGCTGCCTTTGTGTTGTGTTTGCTCTCTTGGAAACAGGTTGGGTCAGAACAACTTCCGAGGTGAATTAGATTCACAGTCGCAATGTTAGGATGGGGTCTTGTAGGCTTCCATGGAAAGTTCTCCATTTATCGAATAGAACATTTGGGGGTTCTTCTGAATGAACATCTTAAACATTACCCTGGATGGATTTCTTGGATTCTGAACTAGTATGTATTTCAATGTTATCTATTTTGTTTTTGCGAGGGTGCCTTCTTTAGCATTCAGTTTTAATAGCGGATTGGTTGATAGCTTCATCTTCTTTTCCAGAATTTATGTTAGCAATCTTCTCGTGCATTCCAGGGTGGATCTTATCGTGCACATTTGGCAGATTTACTACACAATAGTCTGTTGTGGAAATGTTTGCAGGAGCAAATGCTATCTTGTTTGTTGGGTAGGTGTAAATCCAAACCAATGGGGAAAGAATCAACTGGCAATGGAGTGACTGCTAAGTTGGGGCCAGGCCTACTGAACCCATAGGCTTTTTGAGTCCTACATATTAAAAGCCACTTTAGAATTTGACCCATGTCTTGTGACTTTGTAAAATGTGATTTTATCTTCTTGCATTTGATCTGCTTCAGATTCCAGCCATCAACAGACCTAAGACCGGGCTTCCACGCTTGCAATCATTTAGAAATTCTACCTCCAACCCCCTGCAGGAGACCTTACACCATCCCAAACAAATAGCTATCCAATCTCTTCTTAAAAGCCTGCAATATTTGAGTGCCTACCACTTTTGGAGGCAAGTTATCCCACTGATTTAATTCTCTCTGTCAGGGAATTTCTCCTAAGTTCTAGATACTCGATGTTACTCTCTTAAAATTAGTAAAAGTATGAAGAAAGAATCCCACGGTCTTGCTATTGTTGACATAGTCAACTTGACTGTGAGAAAGTGGACGGAGCAAAAAACATAATACACTTTCTAACCACTGTAAAATCAGGCCCAGCCACCTTTCTTAGCCATGAGAATTCGGCTCTCCGTTATGGTCAGAAGTCAGGAACTGCCTGTAAATCTGTTCTTCCACTCAGAATGCAGGACGTGGAACGGCGGACTTAAATAATAGAAAAGGATATTCTGCTTGATTGCTAGGGAAAGTTTCTTAATGTTCAATAGTTCCACAGTGGAATTAACTGTCTAGAAAATTTCTCCTTTTCTGGATGGCTTCAACTGAAAGCTAGGTGTTATTTGGGGATGTTTTAATTTGAATTCCTGTCTGAGCAAGACACTAACTTCTATGCTCTTTCCAATTTTAAGATTCAAGCTGTTATTTTTTCCCCCCTCCAAACTGGAAACAAGTGTTCTGATTTTTTTATCTCCCCTGGCTTCAGCAGCAGCAGCTTCAGCAGCCCATCTTCAACCTGGTGCCCCACCAGATAAGTTGGAAGTCCATTTCCAGAATTTGTAGCTGATATGCAAATAGTCCTTGACTTACAACAGTTTGCTTAGTGTTCGTTCAAAAATACAATGGCACTGATAATTGTGAGTCGTGGCCATTTTTCATGGGATCAAAATTCAGATCCAATCGTTGGCCAAGTATGAATACTGGCAACGACACAGAGGTTCAGAACACTAGCGAAAACGCTGGAAGAGTGTTCGTAAGTCAACGAGGAAGCCAGAGTAACAACAGCAGCGAGAAAATTAGTAAAATCTGGAAAAACTCACATAACGAACGTCTCACTGAACAACAGAAATTGTGGGGTCTGGAAGGAATAGTATAATATGTAAGATAATATGATGTAATTATATTATATAATTGAACTTAATGAAATGAATTGTATGTTCCCAGATTTGTTAAAGCTCAGATTCCCTCAATAAGAACTATTGAAATTTATAGTTGAGTCTAATAATGATACAAAAATAATATAATGTAATATAACATAATATGTGAAGTTGACTTATGTAATATGAATGTATGTTTGGAAGGGGAAGACTCAGGAGTAGGATTCAAGTTTTTTAACAACCGGTTCTGTGGGCGTGGCTTGGTCATGTGACTGGGTGGACATGGCCCGGTGGTCATGTTATTGGCTGGGCGTGGTCAACTCAATATCACTCACATTGAGGCACGCATCTCCTCGCCTGGCCTCTCATGACTGTGGGGATGCTGCAACAGTCACTTTGTGTGAAAAATGGTCATAAGTCACTTTTTTCAGTGCCATTGTTACTTTGAATGGTCCTTCCACACAAGCAAAGTACCAGCATGGGAGGGGAAAAAAACTCCAGACGTTTCTGAGACGGGAAGTCTAGTCCTGCCAAGAATGTAATAAGGGTTAACGGAGAGGCAGGTTCTATAAGCAACACCAGAATGTTTCCTTCCTGCCTTCCTTACAGGATTAGCCCAGTAATTTCTTCTAACAACCGGTTTTCTGAACTGCTTAGAATTCTCCAAACTGCTTAATTTCTTCAAATAACCAGTTCTAGCAAATAGGTGCAAACTGGTAGATTCCTACCCCTGGGAAGATTGTTGATATTGTGACACTGCATGAAAGAAATGTACCAACCGACACGCTGTATTTTGGAAGATGGTTTTATGTTGATGTGTTATGTTTGTGTTTGTTAGTGTTTGTCTTTAAAAAATGAAAAGCTTTTACAAAAAAGAGAAAAAGAAATTGTGGGCTCAATTGGGGGGTTGCACATTGATGACTACCCTATATTAAGTTACCATATAGATCTAGTAGGGGTGTCCAACCTTGGCAACTTTAAGATCTGTAGACTTCAATGTTCTGGCTGGGGAATTCTGGGAGTTGAAGTCCATCAGTCTCAAAGTTGCCAAGGATAGACATCCCTGAGGTAGAAGATGGCTGGTTTAAATTAATACCAAGTCAATCTTCTGCCCTGAAATGCCATCTAAATGCCATCTCATTAGAACTGCAGAAAAAATCATTGCTACCAACCTGCCTTCCATGGAGGACCTGTATGCTGCACGAGTCAAAAAGAGGCTGTGAAAATAGCTACAGACTCCTCACATCCTGGACATAAATTGTTTCAACTCCTTACCTCAAAACGACGCTATAGAGCACACCAGAACAACTAGACACAAGGACAGTTTTTTCCCTGCATGCCATCACTCTGCAAAACAACTAATTCCCTCAACACTGTCAAACTATTTATTAAGACTGTATTACTATTATTCTTCTCATCCTTCCTATTGCCTATCTCCTCCCACTTATGACTATAATTTTGTTGCTTGTATCTTTATGATTTATATTGTTTTATTTAGTTTACTAGTATGATTTGATTGCTTTTTTAGTATCCTATCTTATGATTCTTGATGGATGCATTTTTAATGTACACTGAGAGCTTATGCACCGAACACAAATTCCTTGTGTGTCCAATCACACTTGGCCCATAAAGAATTCTATTCCTATTCCATTCCATTCCATTCCATTCCATTCCATTCCTATTTCTATTCTATTCTACTGATATTCTACTTCTACTTCTACCCCTACCCCTATTCTATTCTATTCTATTCTATTCTATTCTATTCCTATTTCTATGAAAATCATCTTTTCAACAAGATTCTTCACTCATCTTTTTGCTTCCTCCTTAACCACCATGGTATTTTTTGGTAGTACTCAATCATCTTCATGGCTTAACGGTGAAATTAAAATGTGGCAGATTTTTCAATTGACAAATATTTATGATAAGGATGCAATTTTATTTTTAATTAGCCCAACTGTTAGGGACACTTGTAAAGTGAGAAACGAAGCTCAGCATTTTCACACCAGATGTAGCTTTTGAAGCTCACGTTTAGCTCTGTGGCGTAAAATGAATGGGCTATTGAAGAAATCCAGTCAAACAACAAACAGACAAATAAACATTTTGGTTTCAGGGGGAACTTCAAACGGAGTAAATACAAACAGGTTGGGTTTTTTTTGCCCCCCTATACCCCCATGAAGTTAGAAACAGAAGGCTGCTATAGAACAAATAATTATGAATGAAAGAATTCATAACAATGGGCTTCAGATAAGATGAACCAGTTTACTTAGGAATGGTTTAGTGTATAAACCAATGCTAGCCAGAGACTGATTTCCTGATAAATATTCTCAGTAGATGCATCCCCCCCACATTTCATGCAAAAAGTCTATAAAAGGTTTCCAGCTAGGTGTATATTCCTAGACCTTGTGGTTTTGACGATAAGGGGAAAAATGGTAATAGAAAAAAAGTAAGCTGTTTTTGTCTTTTAAAATAAGAGATAATTTTGTAACTGTATTTGCACTTGCTGCAAAGGAAATTGGATCGACCTTCCTTCCTTCCTTCCTTCCTTCCTTCCTTCCTTCCTTCCTTCCTTCCTTCCTTCCTTCCTTCCCTCCCTCCCTCCCTCCTTCCACAATGGTTAGAATGCNTCCTTCCTTCCTTCCTTCCTTCCTTCCCTCCCTCCCTCCCTCCTTCCACAATGGTTAGAATGCAATATTGCAGGCTAACTCTCCCTGCAGTCTGGAGTTCGATCTTGACCAGCTCAAGTTTGACTCAGTCTTCCATCCTTCCGAGGTGGATAAAATGAGGACCCAGATTGTTGGGAGGCAAGAGGCTGACTCTGTAAACTGCTTAGAGAGGGCTGTAAAAGCACTATGGAGCAGTATATAAAAGTCTAAGTGCTATTGCTGATTCGCTGCAGTGGTGCAGTGGTTAGAACACAGCATTGCAGGCTAACTCTGCCGACTGCCAGCAGTTCGATCCTGACTGGCTCCAGGTTGACTCAGCCTTCCATCCTTCCGTGGTCGCTGAAGCAAACAGGCTGACTCTGTAAACTGCTTAGAGAGGGCTGGATAGCACCATCAAGCGGTGTATAAGTCTAAGTGCTATTGGTAAGTTAACAACTGCAGATTCACTTAGGAACTGTAGCTAGAAAGGCCATAAAATGGGGCAAAGCTCCCTGAACAACTGTCTCACTTACTTAGCAACAGAAATTTGGGGCCGAATCGTGGTTTGTAAGTCGAGGACTACCTACAAATACATTTAGAAAACTGTATCTGATGGCCAGAATGATACCTGCTCGGCAGAACTTTTCCATGAGTTCGTGTCGAACGGCCTTCTCCAGATTGAAGTAGTTGTGGTCTTCCTCGGGCTCGTTTACGAAGAAGGGGATGTGTTGGAAGACGACGGCATGGCGGCACTGCTTTTTCTCTGCCACGGCCAGCTGCTGCTCCAGCCACGCGTCCTGCGCCGCCTTTAATTCTGAGCACTGAGAAGCATCGAAATACAGCTGGGAATTCAGCACGAGGAAGAAGACGCCCCCGGCCCAAAAGCTGAAGTAATCATCGCCCCACTGCTGGCAGTAATTGCTGATGGTCTCCGGAGTCGGCGTGTTCCCCAGGTCATGGTTGCCGCTGACGAAAACCAGAGGGATGTCACTTCTAAGCCCCTTCAGGACATTTCTTAGATCCCGAATTTGGGCCTCTCGCCATTCTGTCCCTGCAAAACAAGAAGAGAGCAAAGTGTTAGGAGATATGAAGTTGCAGGATGTCGGGAAATGCTCGGGCAGGCATGGAGGGGGTTTCAAGTGAGGAATTAGCCCAGAATTGTTGTGTAGCCGCAAGAGATCCAGAATTGAGCCTCCCTAAGATCCACAGAGCCTCCTCTCTCTGCTTCCAATAGAAGGCAAGCAGTCTGAGGGGCTGCCACAAAGAAGGAGGAGTCAACCTATTCTCCAAAGTATCTGAAGGTTGAGACTCTGGAAAGAGTACTGAGAAGAGCAACCAGGATGATTAGGGGACTGGAGGTTAAAACCTATGAAGAACAGTTGCAGGACCTGGGCCTGGCTAGTCTAGGGAAGAGAAGGACCAGGGGAGACAGGATAGCAGTCTTCCAATATCTGAGGGGCTGCCA
>BHFT01017744.1:0-11589 GCA_004320025.1 Laticauda laticaudata | reverse complement strand
CCTTCCTTCCTTCCTTCCTTCCTTCCTTCCTTCCTTCCTTCCTTCCTTCCTTCCTTCCCTTCCCTTCAACTTAGCCAACAATACATTAATGGAAAGCAGAACAACTAAGAAATCTCCTGACTTGTGAGAACCATCAATCAATGGAATGACTTGCCTCCAGAAGTTGTGGGTGGCTCCATCCCTGGAGGTGTTCAAAAAGAAATTGGACTACCAAGTCTGAAATGATAGAGGGTTTCCTGCTTGAGGATGGGGCTGTACTAGAAGACCTCCAGGATCCCACCCAACTCTGTTATTCTTACTCTTGGCCCAGGTATTATACAGAAGGTATCATGCAGAAGGCTGTCAGGATCTATTTTCTCTTGATCAGTAGGCAGGATGCAGAAGAATGGATTTAAGTAAAAGACCACTCAGAGTTCTTTTTTTCCTCCAACTGTGGCAACTTTAAGCATCCTGGTTAGGAATTTTGGGAGTTGAAGTGCACTGTCAACTCATAAAACATCCCTATCCCTGTTTTAGTAGTTGTCATAAAAAAGGGTGGAGGGAAAGAAGGAAATCTGGAAGAGCAGTTGAAAGCAAAAGTACATTCAAACTCTTATCTTTAAAAGACTGTAACTAAACTACCAGAGCTTTTGCCCAGGAATCTATTTAATTGGAGAACGTGATTGATGACACCCAGCCCATGAATGTGGTCAATTGGAGAATCTGATGAATGACACACCCAGGGGGAGGGGGGAAAACAGGGTCACAGGGGACTGTAAATGACGTAGGCCAGTGTTGGCTTCATACAGGGCAGGGCCAGTAGGTCGCCTCTAATGAATCCTTTGAAATTTGTTGAAGTTTGGCTTCAGAATCATGATTTAATTAGAGCGATTGCTGGAATCCTGACATCCACACTCCTTAAAGTTGCCATGGTTGAAAAATACTGACTTAGTGTAAGAGCCGTCCAATTATTCCGTTTCTTTTCATTGGGTATTTTCAAGCAGAAGTCAGGGACACTTTAACTAAGAGTTGGTTTCAATGGCTCAAACTCCCCTCCCATCTGTATAATTCCATGATTGATTGATTTTTATTTTTATTTGCAGGAATTTCCACTGACTTGGTCTGCCTTCATCTTTCAACACCTGTCATTCTGGTTTTTACAAAGGTCTTGGATTGTAAAAGTCAGAGTAAAAATGCAATTATCTCAAAATGGTACAATTCGACAAACAGTGATTTAAGAAGAAAAGGAAAAAGAAAACCAACACCATCCAAGTGAACCATAAGTGTCTTCTACTTAATGGCCTTAAAGCAGAGCGCCAATACTTCTTGCTGTAAAATGTGTTTGATCTGCTGTCAAAACCATTTTGTTTCATCTGACATGTCTCGATTTTATAGGCGCTTCAGAAGAGGTGCAGAAATAAGTCTGCAGGGATCCCAGACCAACTTTCTGGCTGTAAATTATCCATTAACATGCTGATTGCTCAATGGTGGCTAGCAAGATGCTGAGGTCGGACACAGATAACTTGAGGATGGTGTTGTGGTTCGCTGGCAGCCGGTGCAAACAGCAGCAGAATTGGACAGTGGGGAAGAATGGGGACCAGTCCAAGAGTCTGGAAAGGACTCGGATGAGGGTCCTGTGTCCAATGCAGAGATGGAGCCAGGACCCTCTGGGAGTGGGGTGCTGACTCTGGAGCCTTTGGAATCTGGCAGTAGCGAGGCCGAGAAACAAGGGGAGCCTGTTCCCAGTGCATGTGTGCACAGAGCTGCTTGAAGGCAAGAGCAGCTGAGAAAAAAGGGATGACTTGGGAGTAAGGTTGGGAGGTGATTGCCCTTCCCATAAAGTATAAAGGTCAGGCCAAGATGATAAAACCTTTGCAGGAAGCAAAGTAGTTCAATTGGTTCATTCTTGAAGCTCTTCGTACTTTGGTTGGTTTCTTTTGTACTTTGGTTGGTTTCTTTTCTAGTTCATTTGATACTTCTGTTTTTGGCAGCACTTCACAGAACAGAAAGGTGGGTGCTTATCTCAGGGGACTGTTTGAGATTACTTCCGCCTGGGAATGAAAACAATTCCCAGCATTGCAATAAAATCAGTCTTGTTTTTAAAATAAGTGTGTGCACAATTATGGTTTAGGAAGCCTGGTCAGAACAGATGGAGGGATAGGGATGTCAATCAAGAACTCTCCCCAGACAATGGAACACCTATTAAACTGCACCCTGCTACCACAACCCTGTACATCACATGATCTCCACGATTACACCCCATGTGCCAGAGCCTGTGTTCTACAGTGGCTGGGAAAAGTATAGCGACACGAGAGAAGAAGAACTCTCAAAGAAGTCTCTTATTTATTGATTGATTAGATTTTTTTTATTCTGCCTTAATTAATTGATAAGTAACTTAAGGTGGCAAACCTATTGCTATTTGAAAAATATGTGCATCCAAAACAGTTGTCTTATTAATATGTCATTTTAATAAATAATAGAGATACTGGGTTTAGATGGCTGGAGGTGGCACAGTGGTCGGAATGCAGTATTCAGGGTAATTCTGCATTCCTACTGCCAGCAGTTCGATTCTGTGCTTGTGAGATTCATTGATCCCTTTGGTTGGCCACCATGGGACCTCGAAGACTTAAATGGGATCCCTTTAGCTTCTTGTACTCTTTCTTGTGCTCATTCTGGACAAGATGCACAAGTACTTTTAAGTATCAAGAGCCGTGATGGCACAGTGGTTAGAGTGCAGTACTGCAGGCTAATTCTGCTGATTGCCAACTGCCAGTAGTTTGATCCTGACTGGCTCAAGGTTGACTCAGCCTTCCATCCTTCTTGAGGTCAGTAAAATGAAGAGCCAGATTGTTGAAGCCAATAAGCGGACTGTAAACTGCTTAGAGAGGGCTTTAAAAGCACTGTGAAGCGGCATATAAGTCTAAGGGCTATTGCTGTTCTCCCCATAACAACAACCCTGTGAGGTGGTTTGGACTAAGAGGGAAGGACTCTTTTCCACATACAAATTAGACTTCCAAACAGGCCACATTGCTTGATTTGAACCTGTTAAATTTCCACTTCTGGAATTCTTTCCCCAGTTGGTACCCCACTGCAAGTAATCGTCAACTTATGACTGCAACTGAGGTCAACATTTCTGTTGCTAAGTGAGACAGGTGTTAAGTGAATTTTGGCCCATTTTATGACTTTTCTTGCCACAGTCATGAAGTGGATCACTGCAGTTGTTTAGTAACATGGTTGTTAAGTGAATCTGGCTTCCCCATTAACTTGGCTTGTTTGAAGGTTGCAAAAGGGGATCAATGAGAATGCTGCAAAGGTCATAAGTGTGAAAAGCCGTTATGAGTCACTCTGTTGTGACTTTGGACGGTCGCTAAATGAATAGTTTGGTACCTTAAACAGACGATTGTAAGTCAAGAACTCCCTGCATTTGTTTCATCGCTTTTAAAGTCTCCACTCATTCATTGGTAAGGCCACCCTTGGAAAGTTGCATCCAGTTTTGGTGGTCATGATGAAAAAAAAAGATGTTGAGACTCTAGAAAGAGTGCAGAGAAGAGCAACAAAGATGATTTAAGGGACTGGAGGCTAAAATATATGAAGAATGGTTGCAGGAACTGTATATTGTCTAGTTTGATGAAAAAAAGGACGAGGGTTGAAATGATAGCAGTGTTCCAATATCTCAGGGGCTGCCCCAAAGAAGAGGGAGTCAAGCTATTCTCCAAAGCACCTGCAGGCAGAACAAGAAGCAATGGGTGGAAGCTAATTAAGGAGAGAAGCAACCTAGAACTAAGGAGAAATTTCCTGATAGTTAGGGCAATTAACTAGTGGAACAACTTGCCTCCAGAAGTTTGAATAGATGCTCAACGCTGGAAGTTTTTAAAAAGAGATTGGACAACCATTTGTCTGAAATGGTGTAGGGTTTCCTGCCTCAGTAGGAGGTTGGACTAGAAGACCTCCAAGGTCCCTTCCAACTCCTATTCTATTCTATTCTATTCTATTCTATTCCATTCCATTCTATTTTCTATTCTATTCTCCTCTTCTCTTTTCTGTTTTCTATTGTACTCTTCTCTTCTCTTCCCTTCCCTTCCCTATTTCTTATTCCATTCCTTATTCCATTCCATTTCATTCTATCCTTAAAGCAAAACAATTTATTTCAACAATATATATGCCCTCCTACTTTCTTCCTACAACTTAGCCAACAATACATAAATGGAAAATGGGACAAGCCAAATCAAAAGGAATGACATTTGATTTAAAGTGTTTTTGTTTTTTTTTAAATAAATTCCAAAAAGGAAAATGAACCGAACTGATTTTCTATAAGCAAAGTGGAAGAAGAAGAAGAACAAAAAAATAAAGTCCTGATAAACATCTTATAAAGCATCCATCACTCTCTCCATTTTCAGGGCAGCATCTGATTAGCACGTTGACATCCCGTCTTGAATAAAGTGTCAAACTTCATACAAATCGCCCAGAGTTTTCTGTTATGAGAGCTGTCCAGAGTCAAGAGGCTTTGTTTTAACCTGATGGTTTTGGCATCAGTACTCGCCTCTGCCTTCTGTTCCTTAAAAAGTACAGCTCGTTGTTCTGTCTTGAAAAATATCAATTTGTGTCATTTCCACCAAGCGGAATCATGCTCATTACCCGGAGCAAATGATGGACTTGAAAATTATCCTGCCAGGTTAGGAAGGGGAAAAAACACAGGGGAAAAAAAACATAGTCCTGAGTGGCAATGGATTCTCCACCCACCCCAGGAAAAGCAACTGGATTAAGGGAGGTTATCCCCAATTAAAAATGTTCTACATCATATGGAGAGTCTTCAATTTCTGACTACAATTGAGCTCAAAATATCCCTGGCTAAGAGAGATAGTTAAGTCAGTTTTGCCCCCTTTTATGACCGCATGACACTTGTTAAGTGAATCATTGCAGTTGTTACTAACAATTGAATCTGGCTTTGTCAGAAGCTCGCATGACTCCGGGTTGCTGAAACCATCATAAATAGGAGTCAATGGCCAATAGGAGCATCATAAATAGGACTCAGTGGTGGGATTCAACATTTTTTACTATCGGTTCTGTGGGCAGGGCTTGGTGGGCGTGGCAGGGGAAGGTTACTGCAAAATCCCATTCCCTCCCCACCCCACTAACCTGCTTTCCAGCTCCCTTCTCCTGTGCAGGGCAACCAAAGGAGACCCAGCCAATCAGCTGGGACTCGGGAGGCGGAGAATAGTTGGGGGCGGGGCCAGTCAGAGATGAGATTGGCCGGTTCTCCAAACTACTCAAAGTTTCCACTACCGGTTCTCCAGAACTGGTCAGAACCAGCTGAATACCCACCTCTGGTATGGGGATGCTACAATGGTTGTTATGGTGAAAAATGGTCACAAGTCACTTTTTTTCAGCACCTCTGTAACTTTGATTTGGTCACTAAATGAACTGTTGTAAGTCGAAGACCACCTGTATTCCCCCTATTGTTAAATGTTTCTAGCACGGAAGCATCTCATAAAAAACTACGTCTCTTCTAAAAGCCTTTGACACATCTTGCAAGCGGAGAAATCAAAGAGATTTGAAAGCCTGGTTACCAACAGAAGAGAATATTTATAATTCAGAGTTGACCTGTTAGTTCCTTGCTGCTCGACGAGCTTGGTTGTTTTCTTGCAGATGTTTCATTATCCCAATTAAGATAGCATCATCAGGGTTCGGAAGGAGTGGGGTTTGCTCTGTAAACAACAGCCTAATTAAGGAACCATCAAGAACATTCCCACTAACAACACGACCTGGCAAGCCACTGGCACATAAACAGAGAGCAGCAGCCCTCCCCTTCTAGCACAGATGATGTCACCTCATTGGGTTGTTGTGGTTTGCCCGCAGCCTGTGCAGACGGCAGCGGAATCGGACAGTGGGGAAGAACGGGGACCAGTCTAGGAGTCTGGAGAGTACTCGGATGAGGGTCCTGCATCCGATGCAGAGATGGGGCCAGGACCATCTGGGAGGGGGGTGCTGCCTCTGGAGCCTCCAGAATCTGGCAGAAGCAAGGCAGAGGACCCAGGGGAGCCTGTTCCCAGTGTGCTTATGTGCAGAGCTGCTTGAAGGCGAGAGCAGCTGAGACAAAAGGGGTGACTCGAGAGTAAGGCTGGGAGGTGACTGCCCCTCCCATAAGATATAAAGGACAGGCAAAGATAGAGAAACCTTTGCAGTAAGCAAAGTTGTTCACTCTGTTCAGATGAAGGAAGCTCTGTGTGGACTTTGTACTTCGGTTGTTTTTTTACAGTTAATTTGGCACTTTAGTTGTTGGTAGCAATTCAAAGGAGAGAAAGGTGGGTGCTTATCTTGAGGGACTGTTTGAGATTCATTACCGGCTGGGAATGAAAATAATTCCCAGCATTGCGATAAAACAAGATTTGTTTTTAAAATAAGCGTGTGCGTAATTACGGTCTCAGAAGCCTTGATCAGAACATGGGCAAGGAAAAATCTGCAACAAAACAACCAAGCTCAGAGAGCACCGAAGACTGAAAATTGGCCTCCTCTTCTCTGCAAATCCCACTTCCTTCTAACACTTACCCAGTTGGGTGATAAGACATCTGCAAGAAAACAACCAGGTTTGGAGAACACCAAGAACCCCAGTTGTTGTTTCCCCTTCTCCTCCTCCTCTTCCTCCTCCATGCAAATCCCACTCCCAACTAGCCCTGATGACATCACCTAGTTGGGTAATGAAATGTCTGTGAGAAAACAACCAAGCTCAGAGGACACTGAGGACCCCACAAGGCATCTGTCATGCCCCTGTCGGAATCTGAATCCGAGGAGGAAGACGAACAGCTGACAGGTAGTCAGAGTGTGGCTCTGTTGGCTGCGGACAAAACTGTGGAGGAAGGGCAAAGTCCAGCTAGGCAGAGTAGGAGAGAGATAGAACAAGGGAGGGGGAGTTCAGAGAAAGAACCAGGCTCACCCCCTCGTCATCCTAGGGCATGCAGGGAAGAATGGAGAAGAGAGCAATGTGGGTTGCGTGGCTTATTGGGGAAGAAAGGGCCCTGATTTCCTTCAGTAGCTGCAGCTGGGAACACAATGTGGCTGTGGAAGAAACTGTGGAAGGTCAAAGTCCAGCTGGGCAGATCAGGAAAGTGGTAGAAAAAGGGAGAGGGAGTTCAGAGGAAGACCCAAGCCCACCCCCTCTTCATCCTAGGGCACGCAGGGAGGAACGGAGAAGGGAGCAATGTGGGATGCGTAGCTTACAGGGGAGGAAAGGGCTCTGATTCCCTTCATTAGCCACACCTGGGAAGAGAGTTTAAAAGAGATGTGTGCTGAGTGCAGCAACTGCTGGGAACAAACGTGAGTTTATCTTGTGTTGACTTTGATTATCTGTGTTTCTGGCATCCTCCCAACCATGTTGAATTACTGCTGTTCCTTCACATTTGGAATTCCTTCTCTTGCCCTGCCAGACTATTTACCTCATTTTGCCTTGATTGGACTTTTAATTACAGTTTTTGTTGACCACGTTTTGGACTTGATTCTCCGCAGCCAAAGGCTGTTCCTGGGAGAATTTTTCTCCAACCCAGAAGGTAACCAGGAGATTGGGGGGTCAAAGTTGGAGCTAATAAAGGGACTCCGACTGTGTTGTCTTTGTGTCATCACAGCATCATTAAACTACCGAAATTGGACACCGAGAAATCCGGAGATCCCAATTGTGGAAGGGAAGATTTTCAACCAGCATCCCAATTTCTCCAGAAGCCTCAATAACCAAGCAGCGACATTCTGCAGCAGAGTTCCGGTCCGCAAAGCTCTAACGACGACACTCCCCACCCAGCCCTGCAATAGCACACCTTGGGATTATTCTCAGTATCATCACACGCTTCCGTATAATCAAGGGAAAAGGGGACTGGGGAGTGTTGAAAAACCCATCCCTGCCCTACTAGTTATGATAACAACAATCCACGCGCAACCCCTCCTCCACATTTAATCACCACTTACATAACCAAAGACACTGACGCTGATTACTTAGTTCCTTTAACGGGTTCATAAACGGCTCAAAGTGTTTTTGCTTGATTGGAGCCCACTTTAGCTGATGATGCTTCTCTCTCTCTCTCTCTCTCTCTCTCTCTCTCTCTCTCTCTCTCTCTCTCTCTCTCNTTTTTTTTTTTTTGCTGCAGTTGTCCCAGGCGTCTTAAAAGCCAAAGACTTTTGTCGTATTTAACAAGGCTGGGGAATTAGAATAGAATCGGGACCTTGGAGGTCTGCTAGTCCAGCCCTCTGCTTGAGCCGGAGAAAAACCTATACCATCTGTAAACTGCTTAGAGAGGGCTGGAAAGCCCGGTGAAGCTGTATATAAATCTAAGTTCTATTGCTGTTCCTTCCTTTCCTTCCTTCCTTCCTTCCTTCCTTCCTTCCTTCCTTCCTTCCTTCCTTCCTTCCTTCCTTCCATCATGCACAGTGGTTAGAGTACAATATTGCAGGATGACTCTGCCCACTGCCAGGAGTTCGATCCTGAATGGCTCAAGGTTGACTCAGCCTTCCATCCTTCTGAGGTGGGTGAAATGAGGAGCCAGATTGTTGGGAGCAAATAGGCTGACTCTATAAAAACTGCTTCGAGGTGGCTGTAAAGGATTGCAAAGCAGTATATAAGTCTATTTGCTGTTGCGATTGCTAAAAAGAAGATTTTTCGTCCAAATGATTCTGAGAACAGAAAGAAGGAAGAGGATATTAAAGATTCTTGTGGAGTCCCATCGCTCTCGCTTTGCTTGCTGTTCCTTGCCAATGTTTGCCCAGCTTAGACCAAACACACAACCCAGCTCAAAAGCAATTTTGGTGTTCAAGATGTTCCGTTTAACTGTTTCACGCCCTATGTGGCTAAATGTGTCTTTGGTAGTTGTGTGATGCCTGGTAGTGGGGTTGGAGGGGGAGATGGGCTACATAAGCAAGAACCAACTTCTCTAGAACATCTGATATCTTCCTCCCTATTTAAAAAAAATGAACCAGACTTGCAAAGCTTGTGCATTTCCTTGTTAACGGCTTCGTTGAAGTTGCTAGCAGATGGAGCCAAGGAAATGAGCCCTTTTATTTCTGTATTTACTTATTCATGTATTCTTTTTTCTTTATTCATTTAAATTTATTGGCCACCCATCTTACCCCGGGGCAACTCTGATCAATGTTAACAAATCTGAACTTTTTCTAAGAGGAAGCTAATACAGATAGACCTCAACTTACAACCACAAGGGTGCCCAAAATGGTAAGACATTTGCTACATGAGTTTCCCTCCATTTTACAATCTTTCTTGTTGTTAAGGTGGGTAAAATGAGGAGCCAGATTGTTGGGGTCAAGAGGCTGACTCTGCAAACTGCTTAGTGAGGGTTGTACAAGCACTGTGAAGTGGTATATATGTCTAAGTGGTATTACTATGGTTATTGCTCTTCCTTCCTTCCTTCCTTCCTTCCTTCCTTCCTTCCTTCCTTCCTTCCATCCATCCTTCCTTCCTTCCTTCCATCCATCCATCCATGGTGGCGCAGGGGTTAGAAAGCAGCATTGCAGGTTATCTCTGCTGACTGCCAGCAGTTTGATCCTGACCAGCTCAAGGTTGACTCAGCCTTCCATCCTTCCAAGGTTGATAAAGTGAGGGCCCAGATTGTTGGGGAGCAATAGGCTGACTCTGCAAACCGCTTAGAGAGGACTGTAAAACACTGTGAAGTGATATATAAGTCTAAGTGCTATTGCTACTGCTATTCACCAATTTCTCACTTTGCAACATAAATGCTGGGCTCAATTGTGGTCGTAAGTGGAGGACTATCTGCACAATTTGACGTTTCATGCGATGGAAGGCCCAGATTGAAATCAGCTAGTGATTCATCCCAAGCACAGAATGCTGCCTCCAAGATAGGCCACATCAAGTTTGAACACAAAATACGCAAGCAAAGTTGTAAGATGCCAAGGCAAAGATGATTTTAGCGTTGGCAGTTTGAACAGAACTGTTTGTAACAAGGGATCGCTATGTTAACACATTGGAGAGGTTTTTATTTATTGATTTATTCTTGGGGTGTTTTGGGGTGGGTGGGGGGGTTCTTGTCATTTGACAGGAGATCCATGCTGGGAATGCAAAAGAGATTTTTGGGCAGAGAAAATCTAGGGTAGGGTGGGAGGGATCCTGCAAAGTTGAAAGAGAGAGTACCAAGTACAGAAATAGAATAGAATAGGAATGGGATAAAATAACAGAGTTGGAAGGGACCTTGGAGGTCTTCTACTCCAACCCCCTGCCTAGGCAAGAAACCCAACACCACTTCAGACAAATGGTTATCCAACATCTTTTTACAAACTTCCAGTGTTGGAACATCTACAACTTCTGGGGGCAAATTGTTCCACTGATTAATTGTTCTCACTGCCAGAAAATTTCTCCTTAGTTCTAAGTTGCTTCTCTCCTTGATTAGTTTCCACCCATTGCTTCTTGTCCTGCCCTCAGGTGCTTTGGATAATAGCTTGACTCCCTCTTCTTTGGGGCAGCCCCTGAGATACTGGAACACTGCTATCATGTCACCCCTGGTCCTTCCTTTCATTCAACTAGACATACCCAGTTCCTGCAACTGTTCTTCATATGTTTTAGCCTCCATCTTTGTTGCTCTTCTCTGCATTCTGCACTGGAAGTTCTCCAGTTGTAACTGTTTGTTTAAGAACCATTCTAAGTCACAATGGCACTGAAAAAAGTGACTTACGACCCTTTTTCACATTTATGACCATGGCAGTGTAGAAAAGCCTCCCCTTTCCCCCCTCCCAAACTCACTAGCTTGCAAGATTGTCTTTGCAAAGAGAAAACCCAGGGGCGATTCTACACCAGCTTGCGCAGCTTGGAGGAAAGATGGAATGTAAATGTAACGAATTAAACATGCAGCAGGACCTCCCCGTAAGACTGAGTAAGCCTTCTGCTTGAAGGTTGCAGGAATTGTGTATGTCTAGTCTAACAAAAAGAAAGATTGGTGTGTGTGTAGGGGAAAATGACATGATAGCAGCCTTTCAAAATTTCAACAGTTTGTCTTGCTGTCAGGGTTCCCTCGATTGCCCTCATTAAATCATAAGCCTCGGGCCAAGGCTCAAAAGAATCCAAAAAACTTATTAGGAGCAACATGTAGGCATTATCCCAGTTGAAGCCAACTCTAACACACGTGATTTACGGTCATCTGTGGCTCTGTTTCCCCCCTCCCCTCTGGGTGTGTCATCAATCAGATTCTCCAACAAAGCACATTCATGGGCTGGGCGTCATCAATCACATTCTCCAATGAAGAATTTTCATGGCAGAAGATCCGGTAGACCAGGGGTTTCCAACCTTGGCAACTTTAAGCCTGGCGTACTTCAACTCCCAGAATTCTGGGAGTTGAAGTCCTCCAGGCTTAAAGTTGCCGAGGTTGGAGACCCCTGAGCTAGACGATCCTTGTAAGATATGTGTGGAATGTACTTCTGGTTCTCCCCCAGTTGCTTATGGCAACTCCAAAACACGCATAGGAATCCTTGAGGAGTTGACCTGGTGGGGCTGCCCCAAAGAAGAGGAGGGTCAACCGATTCTCCAAAGCCCCTGAAGGCAGGACAAGAAACAGTGGATGGAAACTAATCAAGGAGAGAAGCAACCTAGAACTAAGGAGAAATTTCCTGAGA